>ML660787.1:9769574-9857275 GCA_007570785.1 Antilocapra americana | reverse complement strand
TGTGTGTGTGTGTGTGTGTGTGTGTGTGTGCGCGCGCGCGCGCGCCCTGTGGACTATAGCCCGCCAGGCAAGAATACTGGAGTGGGTGCCCATTCCCTTCTTCAGGGGATCTTCCCAACCCAGGGATTGAACCCAGGTCTCCCACATTGCAAGCAGATTCTTTATCATCTGAGCCACTGGAGAAGCCCAATCTGAGGTTAATGGTTTTACCTGAGTATGAATTTCATTCATGAATAGAAATAACGGTGGTTTTTAGGGAGTGTCTATGTTGTTTTGACTCCTTATCTTCTTTGCATTTTATATTTTGCTCATATAGACACTGGCTTGTTTAGCTTTCAGCTCAGGAGTGAACACCTATGAGTTGATTTAACTGAAGAGACTACAACAGGTATTTTCTAGATTTGTCAGAATTTCTGATATCACTCTGTGAGTGGCCCTTGTTGGTTTAGCATTTCTGTCACTTGACTCTACAGTCTGAATTTTTGGGACACCAGCTCTTAATTTCCCAGATCTTAAAGAAACTATGTGGAGAGTGGTTATTTTCGTGAATAAAATTTAGATGAAAAAATCAGCACAGGGCTCTGCTTCTCGTGGAAATAGCTGCAGGGGAAGACAAAGAAACTAACATCTACTTTGGGTATGGTAGACAGAGTTTTAAAATGTTCCTCATAGTTTTCCCAACTTCCTACCTGGAACTGTAACTATGATGAGAAGCCACAGTTGTCATTCTGTTTCCTCATATGACAAAAGGGATTTTGCAAAGATCATTTTGATTACAAGTCAGTTGATTTAGAGTTGATCGAAAGGGAGATTTTTCAGGGCAGGCCTCATCTAATCACTCAAGCTGATAACACCACATTTTCTCCATTGATCCAGAAGGGAAAATGTGAAAGTGAAAGTGTTAGTCGCCCAGTTGTGTCAAACTCTTTGCGACTCCATAGACTGTAGCCCGCTGGGCTCCTCTGTCTGTGGAATTCTCCAGGCAAGACTACTGGAGTGGATAGCCATTCAAGTCAGAGAATTAAGGTACTGGAGAGATGGCCTCATGCAAGGGCTCCCAGGAGCTGATTGACCTCTAGCCAACAGCCAGAAAGGCAGCTAGGATGACTGCAAGGAATTGCATTCTGTCAATAACAGGAACGTGCTCGAAAGAGGACTCAGAGCTCCAGATGAGAACATATCTGGCTGACACTTTGATTTCAGTCTTGCAAAACCCTAAGCAGAGAACCCAGCTGAGCTCACCTGAACTTCTGACCTACAAAACTGTGTGTTAATAGTGAATGCTGTTTTAAGCCATTAAGTTTGTGGTAATTTGTCACATGATAATAGAAAACTTACACAGATGCCTAGCTAGTAGCCAGTGTTAAGTGTTTTCTACATGGCATTTAATTTAATTATGGCACTCCTGTAAGACACGATTCCTTGTACCTATTATACAAATGCAAAACAGGCTCAGGTTGTTTGTGTGATTTGTCCAAGGTCTCATTGTTTGCAAGTGGCAGGTCCCACATTATGAGTCATTGGCTGTCTGTATCAGTGCAAGCAGCTTTCATTACCCTATTCTCAGAAGCTGCTGGAATAACTAGCAAAGATACCATCCTTCTGGGAAAGTCACTCCAGATGAATGTCCTAAAGGAATATATTTTCCCCTGACCTTTTCTATAAGAATAAAGACAAGTCAGCACCAAAGGCAAAATTATTAATTTTCTGTGATTCTTATCTGTTTCTTTAAGTATAACATGGCTTCTTTTATTAAACTAAAAATATTTTATTGAAGTATAGTCAATTTACAATGTTGTGTTAATTTCTTTTGTATAGCAAAGTGACTGATATCAATATACGTATATATGCTGATTCTTCTTCATATTTTTTCCATTATGGTTTTATCACAGGCTATTGAATATAGTTCCCTGTGCTATACAGTAGGACCTTGTTGTTTATCCATCCTATATATACTAATTTGCATCTACTAATCTCAAACTCCGAATCCTTTTCTTCCCCACATCCTCCCTCCTGGCAACTGCAAGTCTGTTCTCTATGTCTGTTTCATAGATATGTTCATTTCTGTCATATTTTAGATTCCATGTATAAGTAATATGATGTGGTATTTATCTCTAGATCCATCCATGTTGCTGTAAATGACATTGTTTCATTCCTTTTCTGGAGAAGGCAATGGCACCCCACTCCAGTACTCTTGCCTGGAAAATCCCATGGACAGAGGAGCCTTGTAGGCTGCAGTCCATGGGGTCACTAGGAGTCAGACATGACTGAGCGACTTTACTTTCACTTTTCACTTTCATGCATTGGAGAAGGAAATAGCAACCCACTCCAGTGTTCTTGCCTGGAGAATCCCAGGGACGGGGGAGCCTGGTGGGCTGCCGTCTATAGGGTTGCACAGAGTCAGACACGACTCAAGCGACTTAGCAGCAGCAGCAGCAGCAGCATTCTTTTTCATGACAGAGTAGCTTTCCATCGTATAAGTAGATACCACATCTTCTTTATCCATTCATCTTTCAATAGACATTCAGTTTGTTTCCATGTCTTGGCTATTGTAAATAGTGCTACTACGAACACAGGGGTGCTTGTATCTTTTCAAATTATAGTTTTAACTGGGTATGTGCCCAGGAGTGGGATTGCTGGGTCATACAGTAACTCCAGTTTTAGGTTTTGGGAACCTCCATGTTGTTTTCCGTAGTGACTGCACCTATTTATATTCCCACCAACAGTATAAGAGGCTTCCCTTTTCCCACACCTTCTCCAATTTATTGTTTATAGACTTTTTAGTGGTGGTCATAAATATGACTTCTTCTTGGTTTCAGTATTCCATTTCTGAATCATGAATTAGGAGCACTGCATTGCTTTATTTATGTAGAGTTACATTTTTGTTTTCTGCAAGGAATTGTCTTTAGGTACCTCATATTTTGCTTTACCTATACAGAATAGTGGCTTCCCTGGTGTCTCGAATGGTAAAGAATCCATCTGCAATGTGGGAAATGTGGGTTTGATCCCCAGGTCAAGAAACTCCCCTGAGGAAGGTAATGGCTACCCACTCCAGTATTTTTGCCTAGAGAATTCATGGACAGAGGAGCCTTGCTGGCTGCAATCCATGGGATCCCAAAGAGTCAGACGCAACTGAGCAACTGACACTTTCACTTTTCACTTTCATATAGAACTGTACTAATTCCAACTGACAGCCTATTTGTAGTTACATGTTCCTGCCAGGCCCCTTTCCACCCCCAAGCCCCCACCACCCCTCCTTACAATCACCAGCAAAAGGGAAATAAGTTCCAACTTCTTACACCACATGAAATTCATGTACTTTTAAAAATGTAATTTTTCAGAGGAAAGCTTAGCCTAGTTCACTTGAGAGTAATCAGATTCATCTGTTAAATTTTCTATTTGATCACCATGGCATAGGCATAATTAATTGACTGATAACAATCCCTGGAAGCATTAAATATAACCCAAAGATATCATCTCAGTCTAATTAAAATTCAACAGTTTTCTTTATAGATTTTCATATAGTAATGTTTTGTTTCTAGTATTTGATTTCATTTACAAATAAAATATAACACTTGCTCTATGAATCCTACTTTGGTCTCATATATATTAAGTGAGTTTCTATGATTTTCTTTTAAGAATGTAAAAATGAAACAGCTTTAAAGAATTAAGCATTTAGTATAAATAATTTGAGACAACTTTCAGATGTATCATATGAATGCTTTATTCAGTTTTCATGGTCCAAATGGCCAAATTAATCTTTCTTTGTAAATTGAATATTTTCTGTATTGAATTATTTTTTTTCCACACCAGAGGAGCTCTAGCTGATACTCTGGAAAAAAGCATTCAGTTGAATTCCACAATGTAGAACATTTTCCCCTACATTAGATGGAGGACTTAAAATTCTGCATTTATAAAGAGTGAATCAAGTAGTATGTGCTTATTAAAAATATGAAATACAGATAATTAAGGAGAAAATATTACTGAATCCTGACTCGAAGGTGTACTAAATATACTAACATATTTTTAATTTCCTAGATATGAATTATTTACAGAATTATAACCATAGTACAGACAGACTCTGACTTATAATGGCTCAACTTAGATTTTTTGAATTTAGGTTGCTGCAAAAGTGATATGCATTCAGTAGGAAATGTACTTCAAATTTTGATCTTTTCCTGGACCAGCGATAAGTGGTATAATCCTGTTTTGTGATGCTAGGCAGGGGCAGAGAGCCTCAGTTCCCAGTCAGCCATGCAATCACTACAATAAACAACCAATACAAGTTCAATCATTCTTTACCCATATAGCCATTCTGTTTTTCACTTTGAGTACAGTATTCAATAGATTACTTAAAATATTCAGCACTTTGTTATAAAATAGACATTGTGTGAGATGATTTTGCCCATCTGTAGGCTAATATAACTGTTATGGGCACATTTGAGGTAGGCTAGGCTAAGCTATTAATATTCAGTAGGTGAGGTGTATTAAATGCATTTTGACTTATATTTTCAATTTATGGTGAGTTTATTGGGATATAACCTCAATGTGAGCTGAGGAAGGTCTGTATCTGCAGAACTAAATATGATTTTCATCTGAAATTTAAACATAAGTACTTACTCATGTACCTGCGTCTCCAAGAGCATCACTTTATGGTTGGAAAATTTGCCAGGTGAGGTTATACGCGAATTCATTACTCATTTTGTTATTTTTAGATTGTTAGATGTGTCTAGATTTCCTCTTCTGCCATGATACTTTGATGAGTATTTATTTTGTATAAATCTCTTCCTGTATTTCCTCTGAGATAATGCTACTTTTTATCTTACTGTGACGGATACTATTCAGCTTAATCTCCACTTATGCATATAAGCAAAATTCATTATACATTTCTTCTTCTAGGAGTTTGATTCATGTAATCCCTTAATTTTCACTTGCTTTGAAGCCAGCTTTCTCCATTCTCTGTTATAGCTCCTTTAGCATCCAGTGATTAAATCCTGGCATTCCTCTCACAGTCCATCTCTATCACAATATTTCCTGCACTGCAGTATAACTGGTGATTAACTTTAATTACAATCATGATCACCTTATACAGCAGAGGCCAAAAGGCTGGTTACAAATCATGTTTCATAATATTCTTCAGAGACATCAAGCTTCAATGCAGCTACCAGGCTCAGATAATTAATTTGCATATTATTACACAGAATTCAAATGAACTTATTTTATCCACTCCCCCTATTAGTCATCTTATTACAGTTCAGAGAATTTGTTAACTTTGTACCAGGAGTCTGCAGGTGAAAGTAAGAGGGCGGCATTCCGTTACTAACATGGTTATAATTTTGAAAGAAAATGTCCCCAAGTATTTCTGTATTCTGTCTGATTTAATTGATTATATCACTCATAAGCCATCAATAAATCATTGGAAAGTTTTTAAAAGATTTAATTATTTAAGCAAAGACACTTATTATAATTTACTGAATGTATGCTGTAAATCTGTTATTATGCTGAGTTTAGCACGTTATTCCGTTTAAATCTACAAAAACACTCTAAGTCTATTTATATACTTTTTTAATGACTATTAATTTTTAGTCTTTTTTTTTTTTTTTAAATTTGGGATGCTCTGGGTCTTCACTGTGGTGCACGGGCCCTCTGCTGCAGCATGAGGCCTTGCTTAACTTGTGGAGCATGGGCGTAGTTGCCCTGCAGCATGAGGTACCTTAGTTCCTCAATCAGGGATCAAACCCCCTGGCCCACCAGAGAAGTACCTGAGTCTATTTTAAATATGTGGGAATTGAGTGTTAGAGAAAGACAAGCATCTAACTAGGGTCATGTTGTTGACTTCAGTCCCAGGTTTACATCACTCCTGAACCAAGGCTCTAAGTCTGCTGTTTCCTATGGGATGAGGGCAAGGGTGGGATGATATGGGAGAATGGCATTGAAACATGTTAATTATCATATGTCTCATCAATCGCCAGCCCAGGATTGATGCTCAAGGCTGGTGCATCGAGATTTCCCGGGGAGAGGGAGGAGGGAGGGGGCTTCTGGAGGGGGAGCATATGTAAACCCATGGTGATATCATTGTATGGCAAAACTAATAAATAAAAAAAAAAAGAAATCTCTTTGGGGGCGCTGTGCACGCATGGTTGGTATCTTGCTGTATGTATTTTATGAAGGTGATAGTCTTGTGCACGTAGTCATTGATTTTGAAAACCATGTTTATGGAGGGTCCACTCTGTGACCTGTACTGAGCATCGCTTGTAATTTTCCTCAGTATTGACATTTCTGCTGTGTTGTTACACGAGGAAGCATTTAAAGTCACCTGATAAGGGAACTCGAATTTTCTCTTTTGGGCATGATATCTGAGCCTGCTGAACAGAGGCGTCAGGGTTAAAGGCTGTTCTTAACTGGGGAAGATGTTGAACAGATACATGAGTTTAGCGTAAGACTTACTGAAATTTGAGCCCTGTCAGCAGAAATTATTCTTCCCATAAGGGGCTTTCCTGTTTCTGGTAACTCAGGGGGAAAAAATGTCCAAACACGAAGATGGGAGTTTTTTTGCTGTGAAACAAGAACTCACAGAAATGTGGATGCAGCAGCTGAAAGCCTTCTAGAAGAAGGGGATGTTCTCTGTCCTCTTGGGTCATGTGCTACCTGCACTGAGAAAAGTGATAAATTTGGTAAAAGAACAGTTGAAACAAAGAGCTAGAACCGATCTTCCTGATCAGATTCACATTCCATATCTCTACCTGTGCCTCTCCCAGACAGGAGCATGTTCATAAACTTATTATTTCACAATCAGAAAAAAAAAAGAAAAGGTATTAAATTACCTCCCTCTTTTCTATCACTTTCAGAAAACTCAATCGTCCATAAAGACAAACACTTTTTAAAAAATTATTTATTTTTAGTTGAAGGATAATTGCTTTATAATATTGGTTTCATTTCTGACATACATCAACATGAATCAGCCACAGGTATACATATGTCCTTTCCCTCTTGAACCTCCCTTCCACATCCCACGCTTTCTCACCCCTCTAGGTTGTGACAGAGCCCCAGTCTGAATTCCTTGAGTCATACAACAAATTTCCTTTGGCAGTCTATTTTATGTATGGTAGTATATATGCTTCCATGTTACTCTCTATTAAGGTTTTAGCCATATGATTGTCTAAGAACTCTAAAGAGATAAAAAATTAAAAGGTCAAAGAAAATCATGAAGTTAGAGAAAATGATGAGATTCAGAGCAGGGATGAAGCAGCAGAGAGAGGAGAAAGTGCATGTGCATATTCTAAAATTGTGTGACCCTATCTACTACTTTGTGGATATGGAGTCTCCATACCTGTAAACATTTAAATGAAAACTTAGATCCAGGTATTTGGAGCTGTACAGAAGTTCGACCCAATATTATTTGGTCATCATTTCAAAAAATAACTTCATTTGTATTAAAGAGATTATGTTTGTCCATTATATTTGACCAGTGTAGAAAAATTAAGATCAAGGACAGATTTTTAAAAGACAAGGAAGAAATTTCTCTATACTCTAGCCAACACTTTTCCAAAAACCAAAAAATCTCTTTTCTTTCTACTTGATGAGTGATAATTAAATTTGTGTCACCTGCTAATGAGTTTGACTCCTTTCATTTCTTTATAGTCCTTTTGTATTTCTTACATGTGAACAGCCAATTTTATTGATCAAGATGATTATGTGGACTGACTCAACAGATTCGACTTGATAGATTTCCTCATTTTGAGCCATTGGCTCATACCTACTGCCTGTTGATGCCTTGTATATGGTGCTTGGTGCAGAAGAATATGGTGAATTGATGCTCTGTGGATAAGAAAGTTTCTAACCTCATGGAGCTTGTCCTACTAGAGGAAATAAATACATTTAATAATAATAAATTGAGATAAGTACTATCACAAAGCTCTTATAAAACAAGTAATCTAGTCATAGTACTAAGTAGGGTGTGAGCAATATGGCTAGGAGTAGTAAGAAATAATTTCAGAGAGAAAGAAAAACATGCAAAGCCTTCACAGACAAAAAAGTAACATATATCATGCAAACAAATTTTATAAAGAAATTACTCATCCTCTTAAAATCTCACCCTTACTACTTACTTCCGAGTCACTTGTCAGGCTAAGGGCAAATAAATGCTATTCTATACCTTTGCAAGTCCTTTATGGGTATTCTAACATCTTATTTGGAGGTATGTGACACCTACTGTTAATATTCAATTACACACCTATTAATAAGTAACAAGCTTGCTCTATTACATTATAGTAGAAGTGAATATAAGACATCCTGTCACTCTTCTGATTTATAGATTGGCCCCAGTGAGTTGGTCTCACCACCTTTCCTTCAAGGAAATTTATTATTGTAGACACAAATTGAATTTCTTTTGGAATCAGGATGTGAATATATCTAATAAGATAATTACTGAATTAAATATTTGGGCTTCCATGCTAGTGATGATATAAAATCCGAATTTATAGAATGATTGATGCTATTGCTGGAAATATGCATATTTTGCTAAGAGCACCTGTATGTTTTAATGTGTACATGTTCATGTTTCTTGTAAATTCTATTTCTGTTTCATGCAGGAGCACAGGTTATCAAATGTTCCAGGAGCTATGTTAGAGATGAATGAAGTGTGCAATCAATACCATATGTACAAAGATCACTTCATTAAACCACATGAATTGCTGATATTCAACCTTTTCTTGACCATAAAGTATAGCAATTTCGTATGGTTCAAACTACTAATAATAAGTAGAGAGATTCTATATACAGCTTGTAACAGAGAATTTTAAATACATTTTCCACTCTGAGAGGTAACAGAAAGTTGCCTTTCAAGACAAAATGGGGTATACTGAAATATTTTTTTCATCTGGAGAGCATAATACTTGATCATTACCCTATCTTGAAGATACATTCAAATTTCACATAAGATTAAAGCAATGAGGAACCTCAACTTCTTATAATGGCAAGAAATTAGGTCTCTTTAAGTCAGATACTACATTGGTACATAAATGTATATGAATTCCTTGATAGTATTTACATACTTCAGTTCAGTCGCTCAGTTTTGTCCGACTCTTTGCGACCCCATGAAATGCAGCACACCAGGCCTCCCTGTCCATCACTAACTCCCATAGTTTACCCAAACTCATGTCCAACCACCTCATCCTCTGTCGTCCCCTTCTCCTCCTGCCCACAATCTTTCCCAGCATCAGGGTCTTTTCCAATGAGTCAACTCTTTGCATGAGGTGGCCAAAGTATTGGAGTTTCAGCTTCAACATCAGTCCTTCCAATGAACACCCAGGACTCATCTCCTTTAGGATGGACTGGTTGGATCTCCTTGCAGTCCAAGGGGCTCTCAAGAGTCTTATCCAACACCACAGTTCAAAAGCATAATTCTTTGGCACTTAGCTTTCTTCACCATCCAGCTCTCACATTCATACATGACTCCTGGAAAAACCACATCCTTGACTAGATGGACCTTTGTTGATAAAGCAATGTCTCTGCTTTTTAATATGCTATCTCAGTTGGTCATAACTTTCCTTCCAAGGCAAGTGTCTTCTAATTTCATGGCTTCAGTCACCATCTGCAGTGATTTTGGAGCCCCAAAAATAAAGTCTGACACTGTTTCCCCATCCATTTCCCATGAAGTGATGGGACCAGATGCCATGATCTTCGTTTTCTGAATGTTGAGCTTTAAGCCAACTTTATCATTTTCCTCTTTCACTTTCAAGAGGCTTTTTAGTTCCTCTCCACTTTCTGCCATAAGGGGGATGTTGTCTTCATATCTGAAGTTATTGATATTTCCCCCAGCAATCTTGATTCCAGCTTGTGCTTCTTCTAGCCTATAGTAATAAAACAAGTACATTTTCTTTGAACAAAAACTGACTGTATTTAAGACATGACAATTCAGTTCAGTTGCTCAGTCATGTCCAACTCTTGAGACCCCATGGACTGCAGCACACCAGTCTTCCCTGTCCATTACCAACTCTCGGAGCTTGTTCAAACTCATGTCCATTGAGTCTGTGATGCCATCCAACCATCACATCCTCTGTTGTCCTCTTCTCCTCCTGCCCCCAATCCTTCCCAGCATGAGGGTCTTTTCCAATGAGTCAGTTCTTCGCATCAGATGGCAGAGTATAGGAGCTTCAGCTTCAGCGTCAGTCCTTCCAATGGATATTCAGGATTGATTTCCTTTAGGATTGATTGGTTTGATCTTGCAGTCCAGGAGACTCTCAAGAGTCTTCCCAAATACCACAGTTCAAAAGCATCAATTCTTTGGTGCTCAGCTTTCTTTATGGTCCAGCTCTCACATCCATCCATGACTACTGGAGAAACCATAGCTTTGACTAGACAGACCTTTGTTGGTAAAGTAATGCCTCTGCTTTTCAATATGCTGTCTAGGTTTGTCATAAAGTAAGTCTCTTTTAATTTCATGGCTGCAGTCACCATCTGCAGTGATTCTGGAGCTCAAGAAAATAAAGTCTATTACTGCTTTATTGTATACCCATCTAATTGCCATGAAGTGATGGGACCGGATTCCATGATCTTAGTTTTGTAAATGTTGAATTTAAGACATGACAAAGGCAAAGAAAATACTAGTGCATTTCCATTTTGGTCTTAGTAACCATATACTTTTCAAATTTTTCTTATGAAGTTTCAAACTGAATAAAGCTAGTTTCATCCAATTCACCAACTTGGGATATAAATATGATGACACCTCGTATAATCTACAATTGTTTTTAAACTAATTGCTACTTTTACTATTGTTAAATAATGATTTTACTGTTTTATATTATTTGCCAATTTCCTTCTGCTCTAATTGTCAGAATGTTCAGCATCTCCCTCTTAAGACTGTAAGAACCTCCATCTCCTTTTTTACATCAAGAATCACCTGGGAATCTGGGGCTACCTCATTTTTCAGAGGTTGGTCCTGCTTGTACTAACAGGAGGTGGAGAACTGGGAAGTCTGGTTAAATACCCACACTGTGGTTTTCATCACACCTACCAGCATTTCTATTAAACACTGTTGAAGGACAGGACAGAACATATCTCTCCACTGATGCCATGGAGTTCAGATCCACATCAGTACCCCATTGGAACCACAGATATGAGCTCCACAGTTCCAGCTCTTTTAATTCATTTACATACTATCAGCCATTGTCCCTAAGACATGACACTATGCCTCACCAGTTTTGTCCCTAGACCCTTCATTCTTCGCCATTCACACACAAGGCTATTGTGCAGAACATGTATTTTTTTAGGGATCATCACTCTCTCTTTATTCATTAGGAGTTCTTCCCTCTGACCTCATAGGCTCAGAATCATGACAGTCCTTCTTAAAATACTTCTTTGAACATCTCAATATTCAGTTTTGTTTTGTTTTCTGTCTCAGTGGCTCCTTCTTCAATGTATCCTTTCCTGACTCCTCCTCTTCTCTAAGTTCTCTGAGCAGTCTGACCTCTACATACCTCTCATTTTCTCTAAATATGGTCTCTCACTTGGTGAATTGTTCTAACTTGAAGACTCTGAATATTGCCTATATACTGGTGGCCTTCAAGTTTATTTCTCCAGACTTGCCGTCTCATCTGAATTTCATACTCCTGCTTGACATCTCTGGGTGGATGTTCCCAGATGTGTTCTTGCTGCAAATAACACAGCCTACACTACCTGATTAAGTAGAGGATATCAGAAAGCTCATGGACTTTCTGGGATCAGTAGAAAGTCAGGTTTGGGACACTTTATCCTGCAATAGTACCAAAATTGCACTGCCCTGGTGCTGCTCCAAAGACTGCACTACAATTGAGCGCAGGCATGTAAGCTCCTTCTGCTGAGGCTGGACACCGGACTCCAGAACAGCTGATATTGCTCCTTCACAAAGAGAGATACAGTCAAATGGATTCCACTTGTCCTTTGCTTCCTCAATTAGCTGATTCCTCATCAAAATCTTGATGAGTACATGTGGTGACCAGGTTCAAGGTCAAATGCCCGACCTGGAAAGATTTCCTGGAGGAGAGCATGGCAATCAACTCAAGTATTCTCACCTAGAGGATCCCATGAACTGAAGAGCCTGGTGAGCTACAGTCCATAGCGTTGCAGAGAGTTGGACACGACTGAAGCAGCTTAGTCAACACATGCCTGACCTTAGCTACAAAGGAGCCTGGGAAAGGGAGTTTTCTGGTTTCAGCTTCTGGAGATGAGACTCTTAAGAAGATAAGAACACTGAAACATGAGGAAAGAGTCTAGACTGGCTGTCTTGGGACTTCCCTGTGGATAAGAATCCACCTGCCAAGACAGGGGACATATGTTCAATCCCTGGTCTGGGAAGATTCCACATGCCAAGGAGCAACTAAGCCCATGTGCCACAACTTCTGAGCCCAGGAGCTCTAGAGCTTATATGCCACAACTACTGAGCCTGCAAGCTCTAGGGCCCACAAATCACAATTACTGAAGCCCATGTGCCTAGAGCCTGTGCTTTGCAGCAAGAGGAGCCACTGTAATGGGAAGCCCATGCACTGCAATAAAGCTGCTGCTGCTGCTGCTAAGTCTCTTCAGTCGTGTCTGACTCTGTGTGACCCCATAGACAGCAGCCCACCAGGCTCCGCCATCCCTGGGATTCTCCAGGCAAGAACACTGGAGTGGGTTGCCATTTCCTTCTCCAATGCAGAAAAGTGAAAGTGAAATCGCTCAGTCGTGTACAACTCTTCGCGACCCCATGGACTGCAGCCTACCAGGCTCCTCCGTCCATGGGATTTTCCAGGCAAGAGAACTGGAGTTGAGTGCCCTTGCCTTCTCCAACTGCAATGAAGAGTAGCCCCCATTCACCACAACTAGAGATAGGCTGCACATGGCAATGAAGACCCAGTGTAGCTAAAAACAAACCTGGGCAGCTGAACAGAATGACAATCATCCATAAGATCAATAATACCAAACCTGGTCAAAACAGGACCATTGGCTTTCTCTTGAAAATTTTCCCACAACCTTCTCACCACCTTGCTCTTCTGCTCATTCTCCTATTTATTCCATCAGTAAATCCTCTTAGTTCTTGAAACACAATATTCCAAACCTGACCATGTCTCCTATAGCTGCTACTAAAATCATAGTTCAATGCTCCATTATCTCTTGCTTGAACTATGGCAGGAGCCTCGAAGCACATCCCACTACCTCACTCTTGTCCATTTGATGAGGGACCACCTGTCAGAAAGTGAAAGTGAAGTGAAGTCACTCAGTCATGTCTGACTCTTTGTGACCTCATGGACTGTAGCCTGCCTGGCTCCTCTGTCCATGGACTTTTCCAGGCAAGAGTACTGGAGTGGGTTGCCCTTTCCTTCTCCAGGGGATCTGCCTGACCCAGGGATTGAACCTGGGCCTGCCACATTGCAGGCAGACGCTTTACCATCTGAGCCACCAGGGAAGCTAACTGTCACAAAGGGTTATATTAAATCTCAAAAGAGAAATGATCCCAATCTCTACCCAATTTTAATTTTTCTTTTTGTCCCTAGGTACACCTCTAAATATTTTGCCTGCCTAGGAAAAGAAAGAGAAGGTAGAGATGCTCATAAAGGGTCCCATCATACTCTTCTCTGGGAGTTTCATATTCACATTTACTAGTCAGGGACTCTTCCGCAAAAATTCTGTCCCAGGTTGAAAGACTATGTTGACTCATGTTGCAAAGTGATGACTACATTTCTCATGAAAACTTTCTGCCTCTTTAGTTTATACTAGAAAACATGTGCTTAATGATGATCGTTTATAAGGACATCTCAAGCATTCATAGTACTACAGAGTTACAGATGCTTCTATCAGTGATAAATAGTATTAATTAAAATACTTTTCCTTTTCAACATATAATGATTTATATTCAAGTAAAATAAGAATAAATAGCATTGTTTAAAATACTTTTCTGATATTTGGGCTTCCTTGGTGGCTCACACTATGAAGAATCCACTTGCAATTCAGGAGACCAGAGTTCGATCCCTGAGTTGGGAAGCTTCCCAGGAGAAGGGAATGGCAACTCACTCTAGTATTTTTGCCTGGAGAATTCCATGTACAGAGAAGCCTGGCGGGCTACAGTCTATGGAGTCACAAAGAGTCAGACATGACTGAGTGACTTACACTTTCAAAATAAGAATACTCAAATCCCAGAGACCATTGCAGTGAAGGTATTTCTGGAATCTTTAATGCCTCGCTGTCTTGTTCTATTCACCAATCTTTTAGACTTGTTTTTGTTTCCACTGTACTCATAGAAGTTTATCCTCAAAGAAGTTTTCATCTCAGAGGACGTACTTGGGTTGTTTTTTTTCTGACTTGCCAAGACGCTCTCGGTGGTTTACTTCTATGAATGCTGTGGGGTCAGAACGACTGCTGTGTTAAAAGTTATTTCATTCAAATATACCTGTGGTGAACGGTTCTCAGAGAAATGGAGGGTGCCCTGTCACAGGTCATTAAGGTCATTAGGGTAGCATTCCTGCCTTCTTCAAATGTTCCCTCCCTGAATACGGGTGGATACAGATGATTACAGTATATGGTACTCATTTTTGCTTTCTATTCTGATGTTTTCTTTCTGCAACTTTAAGATGTTGCATTAGTTATATATCTTAAATAGGAAACACCTTTCTTTTTCAGTATCTGCAAAATGCTCTAACAGTCTTCTCATTTTTAATTTGTTTTTAGTTGGAAGAGAACTGCTTTATAATGTTGAGTTGGTTTCTGCTGTACAACAATGTGAGTCAGCTATATGTATACATATATTCCCTCCTTCATGAAAGTCCCTCCCATCCCACTCCTCTAGGTTACCACAGAGCTCTGACCCGAGCTTTCTGTGCAGCAACTTCCTACTAGCTTTGTTTTATACATGATAACATGTATAAGTCAATGCTAGTCTCTCAATTCATCCCACCCTTCCTTCCTCTACTGTGTCTGTAAGTCTCGTCTCTACATCTGTGTCTCTATTTCTCTAGCAGTCTTCTTAACTAAAGAATTCAAAAGGTCTCACCCTCTAGGAGTTTAAGTGAAGCTCAAGTAAAGTAAAATTCATAATCTAGCACTTAAAATACAGTGGTTTATCTCTTTGGATTTTCACAGCATAATCCATTGAGACAGAGTCTCTCACTTGTTGCAAAATTCATATTTGCTCAAAATGAAGTAGCTCCCAGGAGTTGTTGCAAAGACTTAGATAGTTTGTATGCATGTGGATCTTTTGAAGAGAGGGCAGCTAGGCTTGAAAGGACTGGGTTCAACCGAATTGAATTCAAATGATGTTACAAGACACATTGTATTTTGCTCTTTAGCATGAAGAAAAGTTTACAAATTAAATATGAGGCAGCCAAATAAATCTATACTGACTGTAATCACCACACTCTATTTATATTACAACTGAAGGCTTCAAGTTTAGTTTTACAATTCTGGAGTGTTGGGATCTTTCTAGAAAAGCCCATGGACATATCAATGTTTATTTGATACAAGTCATTCCAGGTCTGTTAGTCATTTACAAGCAAGGTTATTTTTCATTTGCATAGCTGCCTATGTAGGCTGCTCCAGTGCTTTACCTTCTGGGGGACTGCATTTGCAAATGTGTTCGAGTCTCAGTTAATGTGTGCTATCCTAGGCATGGATGGGAAAAAAAAGCCCAGGCTATTTTTAAACCTAATAGGCTTGGAGAACCTGGGATATAATTTGAAGCTCAACCCTTTAGGGATGGGAGTTATGCTAGTTGCCCATCACAACAAATTTTCTATGGCAGAAATCTTCCATAGGAATAGCTGCAGACCACATGTTTACCTGTGGGAAAGTCAAACTCTATGTGCAGAAATGATTTTTGAAGTAGCAATGTGAGGGTTAAGCATGAGGCTTGGAATGGGACAGCCCAGTTTCCAATTTGGGACTCACCACTGATCATTTTTTCAACTTTGCTATGTCTTGGTGTTCTCGTATGTAAAATGGGAATACTAGTGCCAATCTCATAATCTCATAATTAAAGACGAAAAAAGAAAACCATAGAGAAGTGCTGTGCTTAGTAGATACTCCTGCTGCCAATGGTTGTTGTTGGGATTAAACTGCCAGCATTCTCTTGAAGGCTATGCGTGTATGTGCTCAGTTGTATCTGACTCTTTGCAACCTCATGGACTCCAGCCCGCAAGGCTCCTCTGTCCATGAAATTTTCCAGGCAAGAATGCTAGAATGGGTTGCCACTACCTATTCCAGGGAATCTTCCTGACCCAGGGATCAAACCTGTGTCTCTTGCATCTCCTGCAGTGGCAGGCAGAATCTTTACCACTAGTGCCACTTGGGAAGATCAGGGTTTTCTTGATGGCTGTACATGCATTCATGCTAAGTCACTTCAGCTGTGTCTAACTCTTTGAGACATTATGGCCTGTAGCACTCACAGGCTCCTCTGTCCATGAGATTTTCCAGATAATACTGGAGTGGGTTGTCATTTCCTCCTCCAGGGGATCTTCCCAACCCAGGGATCAAACCTACGTCTCTTACACCTCCTGTATCAGCAGGTGGGTTCTTTATTTAAATCGTCTTCTGACTGAGATTTTTCTCTATATTGAAAAAGTGTTATCTGCATAATCATCTCTGTGGCAGAGAAGTGTTACCAGGAGGAAACATCGTTCCCAAGGGTTAGGGTCATACTCCAAGTCATATACTGTCATCCCCCAATATCTGCAGGGTATTGGTTCCAGGGCCCACCATGACACCAGAACCCACAGATGCTCCGTAGGTTGGTTGAGTCTGGATATAGAACCATTGGTTGTGGAGGTCTGACTGTATTAGGAATTGAGCTCCCTGGCCTTCCCCTCCACAGGGCGAGTCTACACTTCTGTCCTGACACAGTGGCTCTTAGGGAGAGGCCAGTCTGATCAGCAGCAGAGAAAATCACTGCCACGTTGGCTGGGCCTCTGGAGTTAACCATATAGTTACTTCCTCCGAGTGCAAGTCCTTCCCCCGGGGGCTGTATTGGGTGGCCTCCCTTTTCCTCTCTCCTTTCAGTACCGCCGCCTCCTCTCAAATTGAGTGCTGGAGCTAGTCTGCGGTCTCTCTCTTCTGATGCTGATGTCACTTTAGTTCAGGGTCCCCATGGCACTTACCTGCCCCTTAATACTGGTTCGCATCCTCCTGATACCCTCCAGTATAGTTTTCTTAACTTCGAATCATAGGATCTCAGTGTCCTCCGTTCCAGGTTCTCCTGGGAACCAGATGCAAATGGTGTCCCTCCTGCCCAGATATCCATTTGACAAGAGGTGGTGAAAGTACTGCTTTACTAAGACATTGGAAATGGGCTGCAAGTTGACATTCAATTTGACGTCCATATGTGGAAATCGCTAGCATAATTGTCCTACTCCAATTCATCCATTACCCTTTTATATTATCTCAGCTAATTGCCAAATGAATATTATATGAGGGAAATGGTATCATCACTATTTATACTTGAGGAAGTTGGGCATGGTTCAGTGACCTGGCTTAAGGCCATCCAACTAATAATTGAGAGAGTTTGGGCCTGAATGTGGCTGTGCTAAATTTAGCATTTATTCTTCAGAAATACAGAAGCCCATTTTTTTTCCTTTGGTCATAACTGTGGTAATATTTTATATATAAGAAATACAGTTGCCTGGTTTTTTACTAGATAATTTTAAGATAACTTTTTTCAACAAGCAGACTGCCTGGCTGATTCAGAAAAGTATCAACATTCAATATTCAGTATAAGATATAGTGATTTGTATTGATAGAGACAAGTTTAAAGAAATAACATCAGAATACTCTGATCAACTAGTATTTAATATAAGCCTTACATTCTTTCATCTGCTTGGAAAAGAATTTTTTGCTCTAAATCTCCTCCTGGGGCTTCTTACTCCAGAGTCCTGTACTTAACTTTACTCAGATGTGAGGCTTCTAAATGCTTGCTCTGACGTTAGTCGTCTCCATCCATTTGTAAGAAAAAAAAAAAAAGATTACAAAAAGTCGCTCAGTTCATAAGTTACTATTCTAGAAACTGAATCCTTGTTTATTTCACTTCTGAGCCAGATGTTCAGTCCTCTAGATCATGCTGCCTCCCAGGATCTCTCTCTGGCTCTTGTAAGCTAATTTCCAAAAAGAAAGTTACGGGAATTCTCTGGCGGTTCAGTGGTTAGGACTTGGCACTTTCATTGCTGGGGCCTGGGTTCAGTCCCTGGTCGGGGAACTAAGATCCGGCAAGCTGTGTGGTGGGGGAAAACAAAAAGAAAAACAGAAAGTTATGAAGTGGCAACTCAGAGTCTGCCACAGCCCTTGCCCGAATAGTCATACACCCCCTTTTTTTCATACCCCTTTTAGTATCATAGATGAGAAACTATAATCCTTGATGTAGAATGTTTTTTTGTTTTAAATTGTAAATTGTTTTATTGAAATAGAGTTGACTGACAATGTTGTGTTAATGTTTCTGCTGTACAACAAAGCAGAAACAAAGTATCACAAAGTTATATCTATATACATATGTAATACATATTCTTTTTTATGTTCCTTGCCATGATGCACTCTCACAGGATATTGAATGTAGTTCCCTGTGCTATACAGTAGGACCTTGCTGTTTATCCATCCTATGTATAATAATTTGCATTTGTTAATCCCAAACTCACAATCCATCCCTCTTCCACCCCTGCCCCTTTGGCAACCATAGGTTTGTGCTCTATGTCTGAGAGCCTATTTCTGTTTCTTAGATAGGTTCATTTGGGTCATATTTTTAGATTCGATATTAAGTGATATGATATGGTACTTGTCTTTCTCTTTCTGAACTACTTCACTTAGTATGATCATCACTAGGTCCATTCATATTGTTGCAAATGGTGTTATTCCTTTTTTATGGCTGACTAAGTATTCCATTCTACATGTATGCTACATCTTCATTATCCATTCACCTGCTGATGGACATTTAGGTTGTTTTCCTGTCTTGGAAATTGTAAATAGTGCTGTTATGAGCATAGGAGTACGTGTATCTTTTAGAATTATAGTTTTGTCTGGGTATATGCCCAGCTGTGGGATTGTTGTATCATATGGCAACTCTATTTTTTTTTTTTTGTAAGGAATCTTCATTCTGTTCATAATTGGCTCTCCCAGTTCACATTCTCACTAACAGTGTAGGAGGGTTCTCTTTTCTCCACACCCTTTCCAGTATTTGTTATTTGTAAATTCTTTAATGATGGCCATTCTGACTGGAGGGCTTCCCAGGTGGCACTAATGGTAAAGAACCCACCTGCCAATCCAGGAGACATAGGAGACAGGGGTTCGATCCCTGGGTAGGGAAGATCCCCTGGAGAAGGGCATAGCAGCCCACTCCAATATTCTTGCCTAGAGAATCCCATGGACAGAGTAGCCTGGTGGGTGGACTTAACACACAGCACACATCCTGCTGGTGTGAGGTGGTTCCTCATTGTAGTTTTGGTTTGCAGTTCTCTAATAATTAGTGATGTTGAGCATCTTTTCATGTGTTTGTTGACCATCTGTATGTATTCTTTGGAGAAGTGTGTATTTAGCTCTAGATTGTAAAATTTTGAATATGTCTAATTTCCTTATTAAATTATCAGTTATAAATATCTTTAGAGTTTCATATGAGTCCTTGTATGAAATGTTAAAAACCAATTCCTTGTAATCTAAAATATCTCCCTACCTCGAATAGTGAATGACTTATGACTGAACAGGGAAGTAGATCTAGTACTCTCTTGTAGGGCCTTGTTGGGGTGCTTGTACCTAAGGATCCGGACATTTGGAGAATGTGCCCTAAATCAACATTCATTTGGAGTTTTGGAGTCCATCCTGAAACGCTGACTAGCTCACTGTTATTCTAGAAACATACTTTTTCAAGGGCACACATATATGAATGTATATTAAGGATTGAACATTAAATACTAAGGATTTATAGAGAATGGTGAGAAAGGATGTATGCAAAAAGAGAAAGCTCTTCAGGATGTAGCAGAATTTAATAAGGACATTGATAAAGTAGAGCAGATTCTATCATGTTTCCTCCTTTTCTGATGTAGAGTGATTGCCTTTGGAAGAGCAAGGTGGACGGTGGGATCTGGGAGAGGGGATGGAAATGGCAACTGTACATGTTGCCAAGGGGAGGTCAGATCGTCAGCAGCGTCGCTGCCCTGCTCAGGGCTGGGAATGTGGGTAACCGCCTCAAGTTCTGGAGCTGGCTGCAGAATAACTGCTCATATCTAGACCTGATGTGATCAGTCTCACAGTCATGTCCGACTCTTTGCGACCCCATAGACTGTAGCCCACTAGGCTCCTCTGTCCATGGAGTTTTCCCAGCAAGAGTACTAGAGCAGGTTGCCACTGGAGCAGGTTCTTCCTTCAGGGGATCCTCCAGATTCAGGGATTGAACCTGCATCTCCTGAGTCTCCTGCATTGGCAGGTGGATTCTTTACCACTGGGCTACCTGGGAAGCCCTGAGCCCTAACAAGAAACCTGTATCTGCAAATGGTTTGTTTTCGTGGAGATTTTTTTTTTCCTTTGGGAAAAGGGACAGTTCACTTTTCTTATAGGGTAAAAGAACATGTCTATTGATGGAATTTCTGTAACAAGAGTATAGTCTATAATGCAGAAGAATGTGAAACAAGCTGGGCTCTCATAAAGATATCTTACAAGTGTAGAAAGTAAATCTTTGGATATTTAAAGAATTAAATACATGCTTTTCTATGTTAAGGGTAATCCATCCCTGTTTTGTTTCATAGAGCTTCACTCCATACCCAGCCTAACATAGATTAATTTGCTCAAGCCACATTAAAAAAAATAAAGTCTAAAAATTTCCTTTTCTTGCACTAAGAAAGAGAATAAATGTTTGATGGGTACTGGTGATGTGACACACTCTAGGGAAATAATGATTACATTCTAATCTTAGTGAATTATCACAATTCCATTCTTGTATGATGCCCAGAGTGGAAATAACAGAACAGAGAGGTAAGTCAAGTTCTTCTGTGACTCAGCCTATAAATAACAGAGCTGAAAATCAAACCAGCTCCCTTCATTCCTGTTCAGTGAACCATTCATTGCTTGACAGTTGATTAGGTAGAATTCCAAATTGGAGGGAGTTATTCCCTGTGGAGTTGAGTAGAGGAATTATGCTATAACAAAAGCTGATCAGCATTTTAGCATGGAGCAAAGTTTCACATAAAGCCCCTGCTCAAGTACACCACACTGTTTCAATGACATTCCTGTTTTGATAGTGTTCCCAAGTGGAAAGTGATGAAAGTGATACCACATTTTTCTGCTGTAGAAGTAACCATCATTGTAAAAACTAATTGATGAATATTTTATGGTCAGAGTAAATTAGCATACTGTAGCAATAGTTTATCACATATAATTATTATTCATTTATTCACTCAACACCTGTTTATTGATAGACTCTCTATATCAGTTCTGTAGTAGATGCTGGGAAAACCACAGTGGAAAAAAACAGCCTTAGTCAAATATGTATTATTTAATGGCAAAGAACAGTTATTTAAATTTTTCTGTTTTCTGATAACATAAATTATTCTTAACAATTTTAGGGCTTGGCAGAGTTAGGCCTTGCTTCATGCAGGCACAGAAAATAGTGGTGCATTGCTATAAGTTTGAGCTCAAAGACCAGAATAAATACAAAACAAGAAGACTGCCATTCATCCTCTCTTTGGCCTTATATCACACTGCCATCCAGAGCTGTAGAGAGATAAATGTGGCAGATTTCAAATCAGCAGTCTGAACTAACAAAATGAGTCCTGGAATTCTACTGTGGAGTGCCTTATATAGAAAGACAACAGGCTAATATTTAATTAATTGAACTAATCTCAATTAAAATCTTTAAGGGGGAAAAGATTATGACTTCTAATACTCACACGGCACTAAGAACTGGAAAAGTTGGATAGAATATTTTCAAAAGCATATATATGCAAGCATGTAAAGTATGCATTGTTAAACCTGATATTCACCTGCTTTCATTTACAAAATCTGCTGATTTTTAAGTGACAAATCTAGACACTGAGACGCTGAGCGGAGGTTTGGGAAGTCTCCTTTGATGTGAAGATAAAATGTGTAAAATCAAAATGACTTACAGTACACCCAGTAAAGTTGAAGAAACAAGGCTGATACTTGCATGTATGCTGAAAAAATAATAATTATTATTATTTTCTTTAAAATCCTCTAAACTTATGAATATGCAGTAGTACTCTGCCCCCTGTTCTCTCCTCACTCTCTGAAAGTTTTAATACAGGAGAAATACCAGGTTATCTTCAGACAATTTATTATGTTAACTTCATAAAAAGATGTGTGTATTTCCTTCATAAAATAAAGTGCTAATGTATAAGTAAATATTCTTAAAAGGCACAAAAACTGAAAAAATAATGGCAGGCTACATGATGGGTTATGAGTGGTATTCTATATTATGAATTTTACAAAGCATTCATGGAAAAAACAAACAGTAAGGGAATTTTGTGATAAATATTAGAAATCACAACAGGAAAAATACAAGTAGCAGTGTAATAACAAGCTCTCAATAATACTATTAAATAAGTGGATGCATAAATGAAATATTTTATTGAAAATAAATTTAGCACAAAATAGGCATTAAATAAACATTTTAAGTGAAAAAATCACAAATGAATTATATACTGACAGTAGACCTAAAAAATGTTGAATAAAGCAGCAAATAAAATTTTGCCTTTTTGGTATGTCAAGACAAAAAAAAAGGTCACATGTTAATATCCAGTGTGAGCAAAAGAGAGAAAAATCTGATATCCTCAGAATTTACTATTGAGAATATAATCTATTGAAAATACTATAGAGATAAATTTGCATATATTTATGTAAATCATATACACCTTTAGAAACCATTAATTTCATGTATTTTATAAAGATCTCAGTGAAAACATAATCGGCAGAAGATTATTCATAACAGATTAAATTTGGGAAGAACCTAAATGTCAAATTATTTAAACAAACTCTTGTGTAGTCAGTAGTTTAGAAGAATCTTTAAATATCTTCACAAGATAATATTAAAGTAAAAATAAAAATAAAGATAGCACTTTCTTAATTACATTTTATTTGCACATATTATATGGATTCATAAAAGGCTAGAGGATCTTCCGTTTATCTTCATGTTATCTGTGTTTCCATCTAGATCATGAGATTGCTGGTGATTGTATGCACACTCAAAGTTCTGTGTGTCTTCCAGATTTTCATAATGAATATATTTTACTTGGGTAATAAAAGGATATGTTTGCTCAGTCACTCAGTCGTGTCCGACTCCTTGCAGCCCCTTGGACTGTAGCCTGCCACTTCTGCTCATGGAATTTTCCAGGCAAGAATACTGGAGTGGGCTTCCATTTCCTCCTCCAGGGGATCTTACCAACCCAGGGATCAAACCCATATCTCTTATGTCTCCTGCATTGGCAAGCAGATTCTTTACCACTAGTGCCACCTGGGAAGCCCACAAAAATATAGTTCTATAAATACTACACATGTATAACAAAATAAAACAGAGAGGGTGAGGTGGACAGAATCTCAATGCACATTTGTTTTTCCTCTGAGGATTGCCTAGGTCTCTGCTAAGAGGTGAACACATTTGTTTTATGTCAGAGTGGTGATGAATTTGTATATCAAATGATTTCTTTAACTACCAATATGGGTCATTATACTTAATTGCCACAAAATAAAGTCATCTTTGTATAGCACAGCAGAGTACTCAGTGCTCTGTGGTGGCCTAAACGGGAAAGAAATCCAGGGAAGAGGGGGTATATATATATATACATGTGTGTGTGTAGCTGATTCACTTTGTTGTACAGCAGAAGCTAACACAACATTGTAAAGCGACTACCGTTCAGTCACTAAGTTGTTTCCAGTTCTCTGAGACCCCATGGACTGCAGCACGCCAGGCTTCCCTGTCCTCACTGTTTCCCAGAGTTTGTTCAAACAGAAGTCCATTGAGTCAATGATGCCATCCAACCATCTCAACCTCTTTTCCTCCCTTCTCCTCCTGCTCTCAATCTTTCCTAGCATCAGGGTCTTTTCCAATGAGTTGGCTCTTTGCATTAGATGGCCAAAATATTGGAGCTTCAGTTTCAGCATCAGTCCTTCCAGTGAATATTCAGTGTCAATTTCCTTTAGGATTGACTGGTTTGACCTCCTCGCCGTCCGGGGGCCTCTTAAGCATCTTCTCCAGCACCACAGTTTGAAGGCATCAGTTCTTCGGTGCTCAGCCTTCTTTATAGTCCAACTATATTTCAATTAAAAAATAAAAAAAAAAGATGTCATCTTTGGAATAGTCACTTTCACATTTCTGAGCCAGAGTTTGGACCAGGCCATATGCTAAGAACATTACATGAGTTTTCACAATGCAGCCACAAAACAGGTCTAAGAGCTAGATCTTATTATCATGCCCATGTTTCAAATGGAGAATTGTGGACATAAATGCACTCTTTTAGTTAGCTCGTACCTGGAAAGGTTGGATTTCCTGATGCTCCTATGAGAAAGGCTTGCAAAAACTCTTTCCCTTTTGGAAATTTAGTAAATTCACTTTTTTAAACTTGAGGCTGATGGTGCCGCCTGTCTGAAGCCAACTGACAGATAACCCGTGTTGTCTTTGGAGGCGGGAGGAGAGTAATCCAAATTGACATGCCTGCCTCAGATTACTCCGCTTGGACTTCACGAAGGAGACTCTGAAGTCAATTTGCTCAGGAAGTGCACATAGGAGGCAGTGCCTTGTCAAAGTGCTGTCAAATCATGCCAGGCCTCTCAACAGTTCATTCCAAGAGACACCTGCCAAAATAATGGGCCAGCAGTCTGGCATGCTCCCGACTGCATGAGGAAGAAAAGCGGTTCTCTCTTCTACAGAGCTACTGTATTCTTATTTTTCACACTTTGAGTGTGATGACTAATTCTGCTTTCTATCAGAAGGGCTAGGCATGTGAGTTTTAATCCTGTGTGCATTTCTTATATATGGGTCTATGTTTGGGGAAAATATTATCTTCCTCGAGAATAAATGTTAAAATTTCTCAGAATAAAGCATGTATAAGCTCTGTGTTTTCCCTTGCTCATTGCTTGAGTTATACCATACTTGCTAAATTAATATTAAAGCATATTGCAGTATTGAATTGAAGGCATCTGAGTTTAGAAACTTGAAGCTATATAAGTATTTTCCTTTGTTTTTGAAATTAATGTGCTCAGGTCAGTTAAAATCCCAGGAAGCTTGAAAAGGAAAAACAAAATAAAAACTACGTGATCACTGAAAAACAAGAGCAGTCATTTGTTCCTTCCTGAAACAATTCAACAAATGTTTACTGAAAATTTAGTGTATTAGGTGCTAGGAATACAAAGATGAATGATGCAAGGACCTTGTTAGGTAGGAACTCAGAGTCCAGATAAAGACACAGAACTAGTGTCTAGTAAACTAGTAATTTCACAGAAAATGTAGCCTCAAATTTTGTTTAGAACAAGGGAGATTATAAACACATACATACACACAGTGAGAAAAAAATTATAATACAGAAGAGCAGAAGAAGGATCACAAGCATTGGGGGAACAGAAGGAAGGCTTCTTATGAAGAAGGAAGAAGGCATGGCTAGGGAGGAAGCAGAGGGAGGAGGGGAGACAGAAATGGGAAGATAGGGTATGTAAATTCCATAGGGTACTTGGACCTGATGCATTCAGATCCTTTACAAGGATATGCATATCCTTTGACTCAGAAACTGTGCCTTAAGGAATTTATACTGAGGAAGTAGTCTTGGATATTCACAAAGATTTAGCTATACTTCACTGTTATTTATAGTAGCATAGAATTAGAATTAAGTAATATGACCCAAAATGTTTTTAATATGACATCACCATAAAATGTATATTATTCTATTATTTTCAATGATGCTTATAAAGAATAGATAATAGCATGGAAAATCACTCCCAACAAACAGCCTTAAAGTGAAAAAACATGTCCTATTTTAATATTCCTTTTTTAAAAAATTACATAGTACATATATACTCTGAAAGTTCTCCATTCAAAGATGTGTGATTTGTCCAAATTTCTGAAATCATGTTGTGTCTTAAAATTGATGTCAATACATTCTTGCCAGCCACTAAGCAACAGAGAATGTTGAGACATTGTTATCATTATCTGCCCAAGTGGGAGCCTCATAGTGTCTAGGGGGTACTTGTTGATTGATTATCACTTCAGTTACGTTCATTGGTAGCATCTCAAGTATTTATATGTTAAATGTGGAGTCTTAATTATGGTTAAAAAATCACTTCCAAAATATTACAGTAAGGTGAAATTTTGAAGTTAATAATTATTTTTCATACAGAAGACAGCCTGTCATGCACAAAGTCATGCAATTAAAGACAGAAACCACCACTTCAAAAATGATCTTTGAAAGTTGCTTAAAGAGTTTATCTTAGGTGTTACCACATACATGTGCACATGCACACACACACACACACACACACACACACGCAGAAAGATAACTATGTGAGGTGAAGCTAGTTAACCTGATTCTGATTGTGGTAGTAATTTCGCAGTGTTTATGTATATCAAATAGTCACTTTGTAGACTTTTATGTACAATTTTGTTAATTCTACCTCAGTAAAGCAAGGGAAAAGAAGGATCCTAGAAATTTCAAGGATATCATTCAGGTGCCAGACATCATCTGTCAAAATCTTCGATCAGACTTGCAAGGAAAGATTTTTTTTTAATATTCTACTTATTCAATTTAAACAAAATAAAGCAAAATCAGACCTTTAATGAATTTGGAAACAGAGTTGAAACTCCAATATCCTTTGATTTCTATTGCAATTTGATTTGTGATCATAAAGGGCCTCAAAAGTTCAAAGACCTGACCCAGAGTTAGAAAAAGCAGTGTGCTTTCAAGATACTTACATCAAGGTCTGTGGCCAAAGTGATTTACACAGTTTAGTCGCTGAGGGTAAAGGAGGTTTAGATGCAAATTTTGTAATATAAAAGAAGAAAATGTTATAATATGTATTAATGTGAATGTTTTTCTCAGCAAAAATATTTTCTCTGAATTGAATATAAAGTTTCTTGTTTCTCAGAAAACTTTTGTTGAATTTTTAAGTGGTGTTACACAAAATGACATATTAGAAATAGATGTGAGAATTAAGAAATTATGATACATATTATGTTATATTCATTCCATATACAGATATACTTTCTTCATACTCACACAGCTAAAATACTATATCGTATACCAAAATGTGATTATCTCATAAATAAATTTAACTTGGCTTTTCAGTTTTTCCTTTTTGTCTTCATACTGTTTTAAGTTACTTTTACAGCTTAAAAAGTTATTCAAATTAATATTTATCTAATCTTTTTTAAAATTTATATTCTCCTGTAAACCAATTTTAGTTTTTTTCTTAAATTTTTTTTTAGTGAAGGATAATTGCTTTACAGAATTTTGCTGTTTTCTGTCAAACTTCAACATGAATCAGCCATAGGCATACATATATCCCCTTCCTTTTGAAACTCCCTCCCATCTCCTTCCCCATCCCACCCCTCTAGGTTGATACAGAGCCCCCGTTTGAGTTTCCTGAGCCATCCAGCAAATTCCCATTGGCGATCTATTTTACATATGGTACTGTACATTTCCATGTTACTCTTCCCATACATCTCACTCTTTCCTCTCCTCTCCCCATGTCCATAAGTCTGTTCTCTATGTCTTTTTGTCCACTGCTGCTCTGTAAATAAATTCTTCAGTACCATTTTTCTAGATTCTGTATATATACATTAGAATACAATATTTACCTTTCTCTTTCTGACTCACTTCACACTGTATAATAGGTTCTAGGTTTATCCACCTCATCAGAACTGACTCAAATGTGTTCCTTTTATGGTTGGCTAATATTCCATTGTGTATATGTACCACAACTTCTTTATCTATCCATCTGTTGATGGACATCTAGGTTGCTTTGCTGTTTTAGCTATAAATAGTCCTGCAATGAACAATGGGATACATGTGTCTCTTTCAATTATGGTTTCCTCAGGGTATGTGCCTAGGAGTGGGATTGTGGTCTTATTCCTAGTTTTTTAAGGAATCTCCATATCATCTTCCACAGTTTACATTCCCACCAGCAGTGCAAGAGCATTCCCTTTTCTCAGCATCTCCAGCATTTATTGTTTGTAGACTTTTGGATGATGGCCATTCTGACCGGTGTGAGGTGATATCTCATTGTAGTTTTGATTTGCATTTCTCTAATAATGAGTGATGTTGAGCATCTTTTCATGTATTTGTTAGCCATCTGTGAGAAAAGTCCGTCTAGGTCTTTTACCCACTTTTTGATTGGATTGTTTGCTTTTCTGGCATTGAGTTGTATGAGTTGATTGTATATTTTCTAATTTAATCCTTTGTCAGTTGTTTCATTTGCTATTATTTTCTCCCATTCTGAGGGATATCTTTTCACCATGCTTATAGTTTCCTTTGCTGTGCAAAAGTTTTTAAGTTGAATCAGGTCCCACTTGTTTACTTTTGTTTTTATTTCCGTTACTCTATGAGGTGGGTCATCGTAGATATATCATAGATTTGATTTATGTCCTCGAGTGTTCTGCCTATTTTCCTCTATGACTTTCGTAGTTTCTGGTCTAACATTTAAGTCTTATTTTGAGTTTATCTTTGTGTATGGTGTTAGAAAGTGTTCTAATTTCATTCTTTTACATGTAGCTGTCCAGTTTTCCCAGCACTATTTATTTAATAGGCTGTCTTTGCCCCTTTGTATATTCTTGCCTCCTTTGTCAAAAATAAGGTACCCATAGGTTTGTGGGATTATTTATGGGCTTTCTATCTTGTTCCATTGTTCTATATTTCTGTTTTTGTGCCAGTACCATACTATCTTGACGATTGTAGCTTTGTAGTATAATCTGAAGTTGGGAAGGTTGATTCTTCCAGCTCCATTCTTCTTTCTCAAGACTGCTTTGGCTATTCAGGGTCTTTTGTATTTCCATATGAATGGTGACTTCTCCTTTTTTGTTTCTAATTTTGTTGATTCGATTCTTCTCTGTTTTTTCCTTGATGAGTCTGGCTAACAGTTTGTCAATTTTATCTTTTCAAAGAACCAGCTTTTAGTATTATTCATCTTTACTATTGTTTCTTTCTTTTCTTTTTTATTTATTTTTGCTTGGATCTTTATGAATTCTTTCCTTCTACTAAATTTTTTTGGAGTTCTTGTTGTTTTTCTTTTTTTTCCCAGTTGTTTTAGGTGTAAGGTTCGATTGTCTATTCAATTTTGTTGTTGTTGTTTGTTTGTTTCTTGAGATAGGATTGTATTGCTATAAACCTCCCTCTCAAAACTGCTTTTTGCTGCATCCCAAAGGTTTTGAGTTGTCATGTTTTCTTTCATTGTCATTTGTTTCTAGAAACTTTTGGATTTCCCTTTTGCCTTCTTCAGTAAACTTTTGGTTATTTAAAAATGTGTTATTTAATCTCCATGTGTTTGTGTTTGTTACAGTGTTTTTCTTGTAATTGATATC
Source organism: Antilocapra americana (assembly GCA_007570785.1). Lineage (NCBI taxonomy): Eukaryota > Metazoa > Chordata > Mammalia > Artiodactyla > Antilocapridae > Antilocapra > Antilocapra americana. Next base: position 9,827,787 of record ML660787.1, on the reverse strand, counting down.
TTCTTTCATAGTGTTGTGGTTGGAGAAGATGCTTATATGATTTCAATTTTCTTAAATTTACTGAGGTTTGATTTGTGACCCATTTGCATATTTTTCCATCCTCTCACTTTTAGTCTATATATGTCTTGAGGTCTGAAGTGGGTTTCTTGTAGACAGCATATATACGGGTCTTTTTTTTGTATCCATTCAGCCAGTCTGTGTCTTTTGGTTGGAGCATTTAATCCATTTACATTTAAAGTAATTATTGATACATATATTCCTATTGTCATTTTCTAATTGTTTGGGGTTGATTTTGTAGATCTTTTTTTTTTTGCTCTTGTATTTCTTCACTATATAAGTCTGTTTAACATTTTTTATAAAATTGGTTTGGTGGTACTGAATTCTCTTAACTTTTGCTTGTCTGAAAAGCTTTTTATTTCTGCATCAATTTTGAATGAGATTCTTGCTGGCTACAGTAATTTTGGTTGTAGATTTTTCCCTTTCAGTACTTTAAATGTATCCTGCCATTCCCTTCTGACCTGCAGTTTCTGCTGATAGATCAGCTGTTAAGTGTATGGGGTTTCTCTTGTATGTTACTTGTTCCTTCCCCTTGCTGCTTTTAATATTCTTTTTTCGTGTTTAGTTTTTATTAGTTTGATTAGTATGTGTCTTGGTGTGTTTCTCCTTGGTTTTATCCTGTATGAGACTCTTTGTGCCTCTTGGAATTGATTGACTATTTCCTTTTCCATACTGGGAAAATTTTCAACTATAATTTCTTCACAATTTTTCTCATGCCCTTTCTTTTTCTCTTCTTCTTCTGGGACTCCTAGAATTCAAATGTTGATATGTTTGATATGTTTCCACAGGTCTCTGAGACTGTCCTCAGCTCTTTTAATTCTTTTTACCTTATTCTGCTCTTCAGAAGTTGTTTCCACCGTTTTATCGTTCAGCTCACTGATTCGCTCTTATGCTTCAGATATTCTGCTATTGTTTCTTTCTAGAGTATTTTTAATTTCAATAATTGTTTTGTTTGTCTCTGTATGTTTGTTCTTTAATTTTTCTAGGTCTTTGTTAATTAATTCTTGCATTTTCTCTATTTTGTTTTCAAGGTTTTTAATCATCTTTATTATCATTATTCTGAATTCATTTTCTGATAATTATTCAGAATTGCCTATTTCCTCTTCATTTATTTGGACTTCTGTGTTTCTAGTTTGTTCCTTCATTTGTGTAGTATTTCTCTGCCTTTTCATTATTTTTTTCTTTTAGTTACTGTGTTTGAGGTCCCCTTTGCCCAGGCTTCAAGGAAAGTTGAATTCTTTCCTTGAAGAAGATTGAATTCTTTCTTCCTTTTGGTTTTTGCCCTCCTAAGTTTGGTCCAGTGGTTTGTGTGAGCTTCCTATAGGATAAGATTTGTGTTGAGTTTTTGTTTGTTTGTTTACTTTTCCTCTGATGGGCAAGGCTGAGTGAGGTGGTAATCCTGTCTGCTGATGATTGGGTTTGTATTTTTGTTTTATTTGTTGTTTAGATGAGGCATCCTCCACAGGGTGCTACTGGTGGTTGGGTGATGTGGGATCTTGTGTTCAAGTAATTTCCTTTGTGTGAGTTCTCACTATTTGATAGCCCTTAGAGTTAGTTCTCTGGTAGTCTAGGTTCTTTGAATCAGTGCTCCCACTCCAAAGCCTCAGAGCTTGATCTCTGGTCAGGAATGAAGATTCCACAAGTGGTTTTTTTATGGCATTAAGTGAGATTAAAACAAATATCCAACAAAGAGAAGCCAAAAATGAACCCAAGACAAATGGAAGTTGTAAAATTAGGCAAACAACAATTAAAATAATGGAATATACACACATATATATACACCCATGAGCAAAGTTAAAACAGTCCAACAAAAATAAAGTACAGTAGACTGACCCGGTGAACAAATGAAATAAAAACTTATATTTACCAATTAAGAATAAAACTAACTTAAACACAAATTGGAAAACAAAACTAAAGCAAGGTTACAAGTGGGGAATAAAGCAATGAAAACAAAACAAATACCTTGAGAGGAAAGGAAAGAAGGAAAGAATAGATATGCAAAGTTAAATAGAGGTAGATGAAGAAGATTTATATGCATGAAAGATTAACTGCAAGGGGGAAAGAACAGTAGGAAATGCAAACAAAGGAATAAATGTAGAAAAAATATAATTGGTTTAAAAAAACTAAAATTATAAAATAGAGAAAAGGTGAAAAAAAGGAAGAAAGGAAAAAAAGAAAAAAAATCCAAAAGAATCTACAGAACAAGTCAAAAAACTAAGAATAATAAATGTTTTTCTTGAGTCACTGCTGTCAGCGTCCTTCCCCTCCCTGGGAGTCATAGTCCACTTTACCTCCCTAGGATGCCCTCCAACACTGTGCTGATCTCTAGACCTGCTGTGGGGGCATCTCAGATTCTATTCTGGTCCTACTCCTGTGTATCCTTGCCTCCAATGTCCACAGCTATCATAGCTAGATTTTTCTTTTGTGGGAGCTCTCAATGTCCTTTCATATATTCCGTAGACACAGAGTCTGCTTAGTTGATCATGTTGATTTAATCTGTAGCTTGTACAGCTCGTGGGGAGGTTTTGGGTCTTCTTCCTTAGCCACACTGCCCCTGGGTTTCAATTGTCATTTTATTTCCACCTCTATATGCGGGCGGTCCACTGGGGTTTAGCTCCTGAGGCTGCCCTGGAGGGCTTGGGTTTGCTCCTGTGAGGACCAGGGGTTCTGGTAGCACCAGTTACTCAGGGGGGTTGGCAGCTAGGGTAGCTAGAAATATAGTGCTCTAGAAGGGAATGGCAACCAGTATTGGCCAATATGCTCCAGTATTCTTTCTTGGAGAACCGCTTCTGTGACAGAGAAGGCTGGCAGGCCACAGTCTATAGGGCCGCACAGAGTTGGATGTTACCGAAGCCACCCTACGCGCATAGACGCAAGACTTTTTTTTGCCTGTGGCAGCTCTGCCCCAGTGAGAGTTGAGCATGAAGGTGGTGCAGCCGCTTGGCTTCTGGGGACCCTGACGGTGCCAAGTGCACAGGGACAGGGGCTGCCTCCACCACAGGAGTTATGACCCTATCAGAGTCTTTTTTCCAAGCTTCTCGTAGCTGGGATCAGAAGGCCTCTTTGGCAGTCTTTCTCCGTAGCTCCGCCCATTCAGGCACTTAGAGAGCCCCCCTGGCTGGGGTCCTCCTCTGGAGATCAGCGTGTCAGGTACTTAAAGGGGCACCCCGGGTGGGGTCCTACTCTGTACTTCAGTGTGTCAGGCATTTGATGGGCCAACCTCTCTATTGTTCAGTTGCTGATGCTGGCATGTGGGGAGAGAGAGGCTATGGTGATGGCTCCACACCAACCCCCCCCCCCCGGCCCCCCGACATTGACTCAGCAGTATCACCTTGCTTCCTTGGCTGCCTGGCCTTACTACACTAGCATTTCCCACACATTCTCTTCTATCTTCCTATCTGAAGTCAACAGCAGCCCTCGCCCTGGGATTGCTCCACAATCCCTAAACTCCAGCTCCCAGCGGCTGCGCCTTCCAGGGGACCAGCGTTCCTGTCCAGGGTATGTATGGCTGCGGCAAGGACTGTCTAATGCTCGTTCCATTTAGGCTGCCACAGGTCAGCTGTTTCAGTCTCAGCCTTAAATGTTTCTCCTCTGACTCAGACAGTTGTCCCGCTGTGGGGATTGGACCCCTGCTTCAGTTCCCCCACCCGCTGAGGGCAGGTCCAGTCCTACTAACACTCCTGTTTTTCCCCCTAGTTCCTTCGTCCTACCGACTTTTATGTGGTTGTATGCATTCTTTTGCACTGTTCAGGTACTCTTGTCCGCTCTCAGCTGGTGTTCTGCATGCACGTCTGTGTCTGAAAGTGTATTCCTGATGTATCCGTGGAGAGAGATGTACTCCATGTCCACCTACTCCTCCGCCATCTTGTTCTCTCCATGTGACATTTCTCCTAGCTTTAGTTTTTATTTCACTTTTACCTTATAACATTGTGATCCCTTATTTCATATAATTTGTATTTTTTGAAACCCTAAAACTATGTTCTTCCTTTAATGCTTGATGCATTTCTTTCTTTTCACAGAGTATAATATTTTGCATTTTCGGTTTACCTATTCTTAAATAAGAAGAGGTAACTTATATATGGTATTTACCCAAAAATATTCTCTTTACATTCTCTCTTTGTTCAGACTGCTTTATAATCATTGATGCTGTCAGCTCTCAAAATAAAGCAGTCTTTAAAGGAAATGCAGAGGAGACTCGGCCATAAGCAATTCAGCAAGGAATATCCATTTGTCTGGTGACTTCCCAGCTGTTTCTTGACGTGTCTGGGACAAGGAGCTGACTTTCTGTTCATGATTCCAAAGCCCAGTTTAGAACTCGAGTGTAGCATATCTTACTTCCCTTTTCAGTCCCCTTGTTTTCCCATTTGACTTGGTAGGGTTGGAAAATATATTTATAAGTTTTCCAATTTTAAGCCATCCTCACATCCCTGAGGTGAACTTTACTTTATCATAGTACATAGGTCTTTTAATATGCCATTTAAATCTATTTTCTAGTATTTTATTTACATATTTTCCTTCTACATTCTTAAATGAGTTTTGTCTTTATTTATTTCCACTGATTGTCATATTTTGGATTCAAGGTTTTTATAGTTTCAGAAAATGAATTGAGTAGTCTTTCATCTTTTCCTGTGCACCAAAGAAAATTATACAGAATTGAAATTGCCTGTTTTTTGAAAATATGAAATAAATTGTTCTAAAAACGATCAAAGGATCTCCAGTGCCAATACTGAAATGACTCTTTTTATATGATTTTAAGGTATATAGACATGTAGGAGACAGAGATATATGATTGTAAATAAAATCAAGAAAGAAATTCAGTTCCTAATAATATTAAGTTGCCAGTTTTGTGGAAATCATTTTGAGTCATTTTTTATTTGTTCTTATTTCTCTATGGTTTCCAAATTATATATTATGAGCATGTTATAGTTATAACAAAAAGTTAAAATATATTAACAAAGCTTATAAGTTCCTGTATTACTTAATGCTTAGCTCAGATATGCTTTTTGAGCCTTCAGAGTGTCTATTCCTATCAATTTTTGATTTCATGTAATACTAATATATATATGTGCATACACACACACACATATATATACATATACAAATACACATATATGTAGATGTATGGGCTTCCCTGGTGTCTCAGTGATAAAGAACCTACCCGCAGTGCAGGAGCAGTGCAAGACCTGGGTTTGATCCCTGGGTCAGGAAAATCCCCTGGATAAGTGCATGGCAATCCACTCCAGTATTCTTGCCTGGAGAATCCTGTGGACAGAGGAGCCTGGTGGGCTACTGGTCCATATGGTCGCACAGAGTTGGACACAACTGAAGCGAGTTAGCACACACACACATACACACACACACACACACACACACACACACACACACATACACATGTCTGAAGCAGAGCACGAAACCTATTCTGTATAACTGGGCACATAAACAGTTTCATTTCACAAAATCAACCATCAAGGAAACTTCACTTAAAGCCTTATTGCATTAAAAATAATTTATTTTAAACACGATGGATATTGAAGTGCCAATATTAGAATAGCTGTGTAAACTCCCACCTGTTTGTTTGATGGATCATGAATCTTAAAAACATTGACTTGTGATATATCAAGAAGGAAATTAATACATCATTTTGATGGAGTGTCTTTAAAGTATAAGATTAAATAGATGGCAATTTTTCCCCCAGAAAACGATTCCTCAAAGAATAGGTAGATACCTTATATGCAAGTAGTTAATACCTGTCTCATTTCACAAGTTGATTTATATGTTTATTGCAGTCCTAATCAAAATTCCAATTTATATGGCAATGTAAAGGTTCAGAAAAGCCTAGACAAGGTAGGAGGGCTTTCCCTATCAATTTTCAAAATGTATTATAATGTTATAGTAATTAAGACTGTGTACTATTAGCATGAGGGCTTCCCAGGTGGCTCAGTGTTAACAAACAGCCCTGCCAATGCAGGAGACATGGATTTGATCCCTGGATCAGGAAGATCCCCTGGAGAAGGAAATGGCAACTCACTCCAGAATTCTTGCCTGGGAAATCCCCGGGACAGATAAGCCTGGTGGACTACAGTACTTGGAGTCTTAAATGAGTCAGACACTGCTTTGTGAGTAAACTACAACTGTTAGCACGGAGTTAGACATCTGAGAGTAAAGCATCCATGCATATATGCATTCTTAATAAATATAAGGGTCTAATAAATGATGCTAAGGCAGTTGATAACCATATGGAAAAAATGACATTGGACTATGCAAAATAGTAGGTGCATATAGACCTAAAGGGAGAAGGAAATGGTAACCCACTCCAATATTCTTGCCTAGAGAATCCTGTGGACAGAGGAGCCTGGTGGGCTGCCATCTGTGGGGTTGCACAGAATCGGACACAACTGAAGCGACTTAGCAACAGCAGCAGCATCATAGACTTAAAGGAGAGATATAAATTTTTTAGAAGATATTATAGAAGAAATCTTTCTTTAACTTGGAGACACAGAAAGATATCTTAGGTAAGACAAAAATGTCTATATATTAAGGAAAATGCTAAATCCAACTACAGTAAAATTCAGTGTTTCTGATCATCAGGAATAATCATCAAAAGATAAAAGCCAAAGAATGAGAGAGACTATTTTACAATACATATAATCAATAAAAGACTTACAAATGAAATGTTTACAGATCAATGCTTTTTAAAAAGAAAAACCAATAGAAATTTGGGCCAAATATTTGAATGAGTACTTCACAAAAAAGTAAATCTAAGTGATTAATAAAATAGGTTAAAGTACTCAGCTTCAAGAGGAGAGCATGACAAAGCCACTTCAGTATTATTGCTTGAAGAATCCCATGGACCGAGGAGTTAGACATGACAAGTGACTTAGCATGCACTCACACACTCAACTTCAACAGTATGTCAAGTTTAAAACCACAACCACCAGACTGTCAAACATTAAAAATGACAATGTAGAGTGATAGGAATTTTCATATGCTGCTATATAACGTACAAATTGGTATTAAAAACTTTGAAAAAAAAGTTTAGCATCCTCTAGTAAATGTAATGACATGCATACCTTATAACTTAGCGATTTTATTCCTGGAAATGCATTCTAGAAAAATATACCATGTTTTATGAGACATGTATGGAGATGTTTCCTGCAGCATTTTTTTGCAATAAATTAAAACTCAAACCAACTCAATTCCACCAATTAAAGTGAAAGTGAAAATCACTCAGTCATGTCCAAGTCGGCAACTCCATGGACTATAGAGTCCATGGAATTCTCCAGGCCAGGATACTGGAATGGGTGGCCTTTCCCTTCTCCAGAAGATCTTCCCAACCTAGGGATCAAACCCAGGTCTCCTGCATTGCAGGTGAATCCTTTACCAACTGAGCTGTTGAATTTCATCAATAGTAAACTGGATAACTAACTTGCACACTTTTCATACAATGGCATTTATATTATGGAGTAATCAATAAAAGTGAACACACTAAAGCAACACTCAATAAAACAAATGAATTTTACAAATAATATCCAACCACTAAAAAATACATACATTTATATAAAGTATAAAACATGAAAAATTAAACTGTATCATTTGCAGATGCTTATATAGGTTACAAACAAATAGAAAACCGAGGGGGAAGGGAGTTATGGGAAGCCACATGCAGAGAACATCAAGAGTACAGGAAGTGGTCCCTCTGTAACTCCATGGTGGTTACTCAGGGGCTCATTTAATAAATATTCATCATTTAACCTTCATGTATGTATCCTGTATATATTTCACCAATTTTTTTTTAAAGAGAGAAAAGAAAAAATAGGATAAAGTTTCATTTCAGTTCAGTTGCTGAGTCATGTCCGACTCTTTGAATGACTGAATTGAATTGAACTGATGCTTTTTCCTATTTTTTCTTTTCTCTCTTTAAAAACAAAAAAGTTAGGAAAAAGTTTCATTGCTTGCTAATTCCTGGAACAGTTTAACTCCCAGGAGAGGTATTTATCCCTTGAAGATTTGATAAATTCATTCATGCCAACCTCTGGACTTACGACTTTTCTTTTAAAAGCAATTATTTGATAACGTCACCTTTTTTCCCTCATATGTATATATCGGCTTAGGTGCATACTTTTTGCAATGATTATTTGCATTTTGCAAGAAAGTTATTTTGGGGAGTGATTTTTCAGTTGTTCTGCCATAAAGTTCAGCCGCATTCATCTATTTTGGATTTTATATACGGGTGTGTGATTGCTGTCTTTGGCCGCTCCTCAGTGTTACTACCTACATATCTAACATTCCCTCTCTTGATAGACATTTCCAGTTTTTGCTACTACAAACATTAATTGTGAGAAGCATCTTTGCACATATATGTTCATCTACTTATCTCTCCATTTCTGTATGTTTTGCAAATATTTCAGATCACATTATGACCGTTAATATAGGAGAGCATCCATTTTCCTACATTCTTATTGAATCTTAATGTTACCACCCATTTTAATTTTGCCAAGTTGATGGGTAAAAATTGAATTATCATTCTGTAATTTTCATTTTCCTAATTGTCAGCATGCCTAAAACTCCTCTTTTTTATTCACATATTTGTTATTCATTTATACCAGTAACATCTCCCCTTACATGAATTTGTTTTACATATTTTTCTTCTTGATTTATCTTTTTACAATGTATTTGAAGTTTGGTGAGCAGGAATATTAACTCTTTTTCTATATACATGTTATTCAATACAAAAAATTTCCCCATCATATCAGTTCTTTGTTTTTAAATGTTATGTTTGATATCTTTTGCCATGGAAGATTTTTTACTTTATAAAATATTTCTACTTTTTCATATAAGACTTCAGATTTTTTTTTCCTTAGGAAAGGTTCACTTATTTTAAAGCATTCTGATTTCAATTTCTACTATATCTGTGTCTGTATCTATATCTGGAATTTATTTCTCTTTATGTTGTGATAGAGGGCACATTCTATTTTTAAAATACTTGAATATTTTTCTTTTAATCAGGAGTGTTTTTGTTTACATGTGGCTTGTTGTTTTCTTTCTTTTTTTTTGTTAGCTGACTGCACTCAAGGAGGTATAGTGAAACAGTTGAAAGTATGGTCCTTGAAATCATTTAGGTCCAGCTATTTGTTGAATGTGTAGATAGGAGCAAATCAACTATATTAATTTTCTATTTTTTAATTCATCAGCCTTGCTTTATCTTTAAGACTATTTTCCTACTTAAAGTTTTTTTAATTGCTAATAATAATAATTTTTCTAATAATGCACTTAATGATTTTTTCCCCACTAATCTTTGCCTTCATTAGACCCATACTTTTTGATAGGTAGTATTACCCTTATCCTATCTCTAAGAATTCCATGATTGTCCTTTTGATTTCTTTTAGAACAAAGAGTTTTATAGTAGAATGATTCTTATATAAATGGTTGAGTATTTTTTGAATTATAAAAGTAAATAAATAGGTTAATGTCATTGCATTAACCTCAGTACTTAATACCTGCTTTGGAAGAACCACTGAAGGTATTATGTACCTTATATTGTGCTTGCCTAATATGTGATTGCTTTGTATAAAGGTTCCATGGGCATTAGAAAATAACTTACTTTCCAAATCTACTTGTGACTTATAATGTTTCACAGAGTTTATTGGCTAGATTTGTATGTATCACCCATATCCTCACAGCCTTAATGCTTTATCCCTCAAAGATTAGAAAGGTATATTAAATCCTCTGACTATTATTATAGAAAACTATACATATTTTGGTTTTTAATTTATATTATCTTTGCCATTAGATAGCCACTTTATAGCCAGACAACATTTCGTTCTGGTTATGAGAATACTAAACCCTGGCCTTCCAAATCCTGTTGTACACCAAAAGGTTATAATTTTATAATGTTTTACTCCATAGTAGAGCAACAAGATGTTTAAACTTTAAAAAAATTTAATCTTTAGCCCTGTAGAGAAGTTGACTATTACAAATTATAAACTGCACAAGGCTGTGGTTCCAAAAAAGCCATCCGTCCATGAAATTAAATTATGCATTAGAAGGTGCTCTAATACTGACTGATATTAATTGCAGAAATAATTGTCTGGGTTTTTAAAAAGACGCTTTATCTCTTTTGTTCCATGGGCTGGTTCAGAATTCCTAAAATGGCTTCTACAATGAATAAAAATACCTTTATTTTCTCTCTCAAATGAAGACTAGAATGCAAACAACTAGAACCATGTCCATTTCAATTAAACTTGGAGTTGTATAAAGATTCAATTATATATTTCAATAAATGCCCTTGAATTAGGGAACTGTCATGTTGAAATTTAATAGAACTAGAGCTGTGTTTTTCAAATTATGATTTTTTATTCCCCAGAGAATTATACTATATCAAGGGATGCGTTAAGCTACAATATTGTGGAATAGCTTCTTAAAGCGTCAGTTATGTTCAGAAACATAGTAGAAGTGAAAGGGGAGTGAGAGTAGGCAGCTGTGGGAATTAAGTAATGCATCTAGCTAGTAATAAATTTTTTTTATGTAAAATATATTTGTATTTCGAGTAGAAAACAAAACTTGAATGAAAATTTTCTCAGCCTTTACACATAGTAAATAAAGTACATTTGACCCCTGAAAAACTCAGGGGTTAGTGCGACCAACCATATAAGCAGTGGAATATCTGGGTATAATTTATAGCTGGCCTGCTTCTCCATATACATGACTTTAACCAACCTTGGATTATGTAATAATGTAACATCTACTGTTGAAAAAAATCCATGCTCTTCAATGGTCAACTGTAATAGAAAAGCATATGTGAGGTATAAATATCTTGTCTCCCCATAAATTCTTATTTTCTAGTCCTTCTCCCCAACATAGTAGGTTTTGTAATTCTACTACTCACTGCTATATGGGAGTTCTCTATAGTTCCCAGTGCAGGACTGTTTGGTAGAGTGGGGAATGAAACAAATAGGAATGACTCATACGTCAGAGCTACTTGTTTCTTAAATTTCTTTTGGACCAGATATTTATGAAATACTCTTTAGTTCTAATAGTTTTTTCTTTTTTTGTAATCTCACTTAGTTTTTATAGGTAATCATATCTTGTGCAAATAAACATATCTCATTTTCCCCAAAATTTATCTTTTTATTGTTTTCATTTTCATTTTGTTAATATTATCAACAAAATTTACTAATAATTATTTTACTAATAATTATGATTTTTATTTTGTTTTCCTAAATTTGGTTACAATTCTTTAAGAAATTATTAAGTATGATGACAGGCAACTTTTGTTGTGTTAAGGAATATTCTATCTGTATTCTATAAGAATGGAGATTAAATTTAATAGGATGATTTTGACATTGACTAAGACAATTTTACTTTTTGACCTGTGTTAAACTAATTAACTCAATTTTGTGTAGCAGAATTCATCTCCCATCTTTTTGACATAAATATCATGGAATGTTTTCATTGTTGTGAACAAGGAGATAATTTTCATCTTAATATTCCTTTGTTCATTTTAGTCATTTGTAGGGGAGGGATTGAGAGTTACAGTTTTGTTCTCAGAAGGCCATCTTTTCCATATATTAACATATATGTATTTTAAAATGAAAGAAAGCTCAATGAACAATGTATTTTTCAATGGCTTTATAATTAGGGTACTGATATGGGAGGTTTTTTTTTTTTTTCTCGATATATTCTAGGATCTCACAAAACTCACTAAATGCTAGACTTTTTGGAGAAACGTTCAAGTATATATCTCAAATGTTAAGACTGAGACAAAATTTTCTCCCAATGTTATACTGCATTTTTTTATTATTATATTAGAAACACAATGAAAAGCTACCTTAATTTCTTATGCATTTTTAAAGGGAAAAAGTAGCAAAATTTTAAGTCTGTTTTATAATTTCTTCTTTGGGTGTTTACTTCAACATCAACAGTGCTGTTAATGGACTTTAATTAGCCATCTATAAAGAAACTCCCTGGTAGTGTTGCAGAAACCAAGCGCCACGCCACACTTGGAGAGCTGGAGAACTCAGGTTTATTACTCAGAGGAGTTAACACTCCAAGCTCTGAGCCTTGAACAAAGGGGTTACAGAGTTGTTATAAATAGTCTGTAGTGGGAAACAATGGCTGTTAATAGGCTGATTTAAACTGAGGAGTTTCACATGCATGGGAACAGCAGTCAACATGGGGAGGGGGATGCCTGACCTTTACATGGACAGGCATGATTAAGCAAGTTTGCAGGGGCTGGGCAATTGCAAAGAGCAAGACAAGGGAGAGTGATATAAGGTCCAGTTCTTAGTATTGTAATTCCTCACTTTCTGACACTACATGACTTTTGTGATACAGACTTTGCAAGGAGCAAGCTGAGTTACAGAGGCAGAAGGAGCAGGAGGTTATGTAAAATTTTTACTTTTACTCTTCAGTAGATCAAACAGTAAAGAATCTGCCTGCAATGCGAGAGACCTGGGTGCCAATCCTGGGGTCAGGAAGATCCCTTGCAGGAGGGAATGGCTACCCACTCCAGTGTTCTTGCCTGGAGAATCACATGGACAGAGGAGCCTGGTGGGCTACAGTCCACCAGGTTGCAAGGAGTTGGACGTGACTGAGCAGCTAACACACAACACAAAAAGCAACTCCACGGAGTTCTATTTTCTTTCAGACTCAATAAACTACTTTTCAAGCTACCCCCTCCCTGCCACCCGCAATCCACTCAGTTTCTGCTTATTATTTTTCTGATAAGACTCTTTGCCCCTCTTGAGACCAAGTATGTGTGTTTTTTGGATTGACTTTTTTTGGAATCCAATTGTTGCTTAATGTTTACATATTAATGTACAAAAGGGATTAGGCTTTACAGTCATTAAGTCTCATAGTATAATATTTTAAAATGGAGTTACTTCATGCAGAGGATGTTTGGGGTCCACACTGGTTTTGAGCACATGACAATAACTGCCACTTACTGTGGGCCCTCGAGTCTCAAGGCCATCCTTGCTGTGGGATGTGCTATCTGTGGATGTGGCTTCCTGAGAAAGAAGTGAGTGACAGCAGCAGCCTATTTAGCAGGAATTTACAAAACCTTGATTTTGGCCCCTTTCCACTGCTAAGTGATGGGACTGGAGCTGAATAAGAAGCCCCAGGTTTGCCAGATTCAGCCTGAAAAAGGCAATGCTTCCCTGAGGAAAATTTGCAAGAAACACATTCTTGGAGTGAATTTTCCTGAAAACCAGTGCATTCTAAAGCAAAACTAGCAAAAAAAAAAAAAAATCTTGGCTAAGTATTCATTATGTGGAAAAGAACTATTAGGGAAGCAAACAGAGTAAAAAATCAAAAATTTGAAGTAAAGAATTGACCCTTCATAAAAGAAGTTGGGCAGAAAAGGCAGCCTTCATACTTTGGAACCATGTAATTAGCAAACAATTTTCACCCCACAGAATTAATGCATTGTGCTCGTTACCATTGTGCCAGAGGGTCACACTGAGATTTCTGGCAAGCCAATTGAGTTCCCTCCATATAAAGAACACTCAGTGATTATTCCTCATACAAGGTTTATTCAACTTGATAGTTAAAATAATTAATTCTCTCCACATTGTAAAAGAAACCATTACTGTAGAGAAGGTATAATTACCCTGAATGGATAAGCTCTAGAGGGCAATATGGTGATTTTAATTCTTAGAGTGTATACAGCTCGGTGAAATGGAAAGAGAATTCATTCACAACAAATATTCATGCTTGCCCTGAACCCCCTCCTCCCGCCATGTTTGCTAGACTTGATTTCCAGTCAGAGTTGTACTAAGTGTTTTTTGTGTGACTTTTACTGGGTTGCTTCTCTCTTGTTAGTTTACTTCTGTCTAAAGGCAGGGCATTCAGATTACATGGAAGTTTAAAAAAATAAAACGTGTCTGACACAGTGTTTCCATGGCTCTTTCCATGCACCTGGGAGAAATTACTGTTCAAATATGGCGTCTTGTACTGAGCCTAGGAGAGGTTTCTCAGAATTCTTCAAGCTTTCATAGCCTCTATCAACAGGTTGGAGTATGAAAGCCAAATTGACCCCTTGGGGGGTCTTCAGTATAGGTAAAAGTTCATATCACATCCCACAATTAGGAAAACAAAGAAAGGAACCAACAAAAACAAAGCAACAAACTTCCCAACCCCCACCCCCAGACAAAACAAGTAACAGTCACTATGTTTAATTCTAGTCAAAAAATAAATGAAATCAAAAGTGTTCGCCTAAGTTATACTGACTTCCTAACAAAAACACCTTTATGGCTGAATTTTGTAATATTGATACTGATAGGGCTCACATGCGGTCTCATTTTGTATATTTTTGTAGCGCTTCCGCTAACCTGGCTAGAAATTGTGCTGGCTTTCTGTCTAGTCTTTGAGTTATTTTCTGGAGCTTATCAACATTGATGGCTTTATGCCCTGCCTTTCGAAGCCCACAATGAGGCAAGCAATCATATGACGAGCTGCTGGCCCAGGTCTCCCTGCCTGATAATCCCAGTTGGGGTCATCTCAGGGGACAGCTGTGGCCCCTATGGGCTTAGTGTCATCTGTCCTGTGCATCTCATCAGCATAGGCCCTAGAGGCTTGCCAGACTTTCCTTCTCTTCTGGGAGAAGAGTGGAGGAAAGGATGATGTGAATATCATGCCAGGTTAAGTCTTAAGACTGGGTAAGATACTTGACTTCTTTTAGATAATTACCAGGGTCTGCGGAGCCAGGATGCTTTTCAATCTGAGATAGATCTGTGAGGGAGAATGGGACATGGATGGGAACAATGCCTTATGCTCTGCAGCTACTTCCCACAAAGGGAGGAGTGAGGCAGGGGAAGGAGTGGGGTCCTGAGGTGAAGTTTCCTGTTTTAAATTTATTCAGGACTGAGTACAGGGAGGGGACCTAGGGAGGGTGGGGCTGAGGGCTCAGAGCTTATCCCAGGCTCTGAGAAGGGTTGGGGGCTGGGGAGGGGGAGGCCTGTGCTTGAGGAGGAGGGAGAGAGGAGGGGGCATAAGGTGGAGGTTGTGGAACTGGGTCTGGAGCAGCTGCAAGGGGATTGGGAGCGATAGGGGGTGGGCTGTGGTCGGAGGGGTGGAAGGAAGAAGAAAAGCCTGAACAGGGTCAGGAGACATTGTATTAGGAGGATGTGGCCCAGAGTGGGTTAAGAGTATTTGAGAAATAGAACAGGATTCACAGAGAAAGAGTCTAGAGTGGAGAGTGAAGAAAACCTGAACATAAAGAGATTTCTAACCACTTGCCGTTGTGGTAGCAGAAGTTATCAAGGTCCCCGAGAGTATTATAATTGAGAGTTTCATTTTCTGGCCATTGGGACCTGTTATCAAATCTGTATTGCGGCCAGACAGTGTTAGAATAGCAAATAAGTCTTTTTGGTCTTGTCTCCCCTTGGAAGTCCAAAGCTTTCAGGCTTCAGAGAAGAAGTAGATTTTGAGGGCTGGGACTGAGACTTTCCCATTGTGGCTGAATAGGGAGGTTAGGCGAGGGCGAGAGAAAAGGCGTCCCTGTTCTCGGAACTTTTTCAGAGAGTAATAGTCTGCTTTTTTTTGTTGTTGTTGTTTATCTCTTTTGTTGTTGTTATTTTATTTTCTTTACATTATCGTGTTGGTTTTGCCATACATTGACATGAATCTGCCATGGGTATACATGTGTTCCCCTTCCAGAACCCCCATCCCACCTCCCTCCCGATTCCATCTCTCTGGGTCATCCCTGTGCACCAGCCCTGAGCACCCTGTATCAAGCATCAAACCTGGGCTGCTTTGAAATGGGCGTCCCCTATTTCAAAGTCTGACAAGGCACAAGGCCGAGGGCCCTAGGACTTTGAAATGAGGCAAGAGAGAGAGGATCCAAGAGAATGAGATTTCACTCACCCTTGAAACCAATGGATGAAATGTGGGCCGGTGTGTGGATGTCAGTACAGCAAGGCTAGTGGAGAGTCCGGTCCCAGAAATCGTCTCAATTTCTCCGCAAGGTCCAAGGGAGGGGAACACAGGAGATCTTAATATAAGGCGAGTGCAGAGAAAAAGAGAGCAAGCCGGGCAGTCAGGCAAGAAAAGGGAAATTTATTAGAGGGAAAAGAGAGGGTGACTGGCTCTCAAGGAGAACCAGAGTCCTCCCTTTCTGACAGAGTCCTTCTTATACCCCATCAGTGAAAAATTCTCTGAAGGGATGATCACGTAGCTAGGGGTCTGGAATCTGGTGGTCTCGCAGCTTTGAGAAGATACGCGCCAGTGAGATAACAGGATGCCATTTAGGCAATTTGGTCAGTCTCACAGATCACTGTGATTTTCTTTGTTTTCGAGGTCCACATAACGAGCCATCTTATCAATAAGACCCCATGTAGGCCCTATCAGATACCAGAGACTAGGCCAGGATCTTCTTGGATATGATAATTATGTGAGAACATTGCTCTTTTTCTGGCCACGAGCAAACTAATTGGAAATTTAATTACATGGTAATTCTGAAGATTAAAAAATCACGTTTTTTATTGAGCCAGTTTTTCTGAAATCTGGCCCACTTAGAAACTGTTTTTGTGAGTAAATGACTTTCTTACCTAATTGTTTTTGCCTCTATATGTTCTTTCCATAGGAATAAAGATATGGAATGATAACTAGCTGTTATATCTCAGTGAGAAGAATCTGGAAGATTGTTTTCTGTTCAAAAAGTCTAGGATCAACATTCTTTATCTGGTAAGAAAATAGGGTGATCTGGGTTTCCCTCCCTTGGTTTCCGGCTCATCCATCTCTTTGTCAGTAGGCACCAGGTCAAAGATATACAGTTTTACTGATATAATTGTAAATACTTAGGTTTCATAAATTATAAAGTTTCATTGAATCAATATTAATAATAGAAACTTGATCTTCGTAGTCTAAATAGAAGTAAGACAGAGAGTGACAGCTGTAATTAATGGCTAAAAGTTTGGAAAGCATATTCAGAAGTGATATTCTCTGGTATATTCATAAACACTAAGTAAATTGTATGGTACTTTTTACTGCTTCTTATTATTTTAAGCAAATGCTAGGCAAAATTATCTCTTGGCACAAAAGGAACATTGCCTCTTTAAGACTCTAGCTCAAATTAAATATTATGTTCATAGAAACTTATTTGAATCAATTGTATGTTTATTATGAAAATTTATTTATGATGCATAATTATTTCCTTATTGAATATGGGAGTAAAATATTTACATTTTTGATTTTCATGTTTATAAAGAATGGTCGTCCCTTGTACAGAACCCCTCCTGTGATGAGGAGTCCCAGTGTTTTAGTCCTTTTTGTGTTGTTGTTCAGTCACTCAGTTGTGTCCGACTCTTTGCCATCCCATGGACTGCAGCATGCCAGGCTCCCTTGTTCTTCACCATCTCCCAGAACTTGCTTAAACTCATGTCTATTGAGTCAGTGATGCCATTAAAACCATCTCATCCTCTGTTGTCCCCTTCTCCTGCCTTCAATCTTTCCCAGCATCAGCAGCATCTTTTCTAATGAGTCAGCTCTTCACATCAGGTGACCAAAGCATTGGAACTTCAGCTTCAGCATCAGTCCTTCCCATGAATATTCAGGATTGATTTCCTTTATGATCAACCGGTTTGATCTCCTTGCAGTCCAAGGGACTCTCAAGAGTCTTCTACAACACCACAGTTTAAAAGCATCAGTTCTTCGGCACTCAGCCTTCTTTGTGGCCCAACTCTCACATCCATACATGACTACTGGAAAAACCATAGCTTTGACTAGATGGACCTTTGTTGGCAAAGTAATGTCTCTGCTTTTTAATGATTTAAGCCTCAAGACTTTTTCAGAGATGTCAGTCAGGTACACTTGGAGATTTTCCTCAACAGATTTCTAGATGGACACAAGTAGGTATTGAAAGTGAATGAGCCAAAAATAATGAATATGCCACCGAAGGATCTGTAGCCAGTTCCTTGCCCACCTCCCTCATCTTGATGGCTACCAGAACTTGTGACAGATGAGCCGGTATCATGGCTCAAGTCTTATTTTTATCCCTGTCAATCCAACGGTTCCCTAATTTCCTTGGGTGATGTATTTTTCATGTGAAAGTATAGTCTGACTGTGTGCTTCTCCTGTTATGCTCATGGAGAATTCTTGGAGAGGAGAGGAACCAACGGTGATGTGTTAGTTCTGAAAATAAGAGCTTTGGGAGCGAGTTTTTAAAAGAACTGCTTTGCATATGTGATGGGAGAAAGTTGATACAGAGAACATTTTTCTTGACAGGTTCACACTTAGTTTGAAAGTCTATGAAAAATTTAGAAGGAAAATGGTTACATAATTCTATTTCTCCCTGTAGTCCTCAGCCCTTCTGCTTGGGTGTGAGCATCCACAGGTCTGTTGAGTCCTTGCTTTCAAGAGGATGCAGCTTGAAAGGTGTATCTCATCCCCCTAAGGTGCCATGGAATTGGGATCCTGCCTGGCTAAGGAGAGGTGGATGTTATCCAGAGTTACCATCTAAATACTCAAAGGGTAGCTTGATATTTCAGTAGTTCTAAGGTCTACTGACTTCTGCGAAAAACAGGTTGCTGTTGTTTAGTCTCTAAGTCATGTTTAACTCTTTATGACCTCATGGACTATAGCCCACCAGGCTCCTCTGTCTATGGGATTTCCAAGTCAAGAATACTGGAGTGGGTTGCCATTTCCTTCTCCAGGGGATCTTCCTGACCCAGGGATTGAACTTGAGTCTCTTGCATTGCAGGAGGATTCTTTACCACTGAGCCACAAGGGAAGCCCCAAAACAGGTTAGGTTGGCCCCAAAAGTATTGCATAGAAAATAATGTTCCATACAGGGTCTGGCAGAATCACTAGCCCCTTTGCTTTGATATATTCTAATTCTACTTGTGATCAAATAAGCGAGAACGGTTTGAGTGCATCAAAAAATAAGAGTGGTCTGAGTAACGAATAGATATAGGTCCAGACCTCAAGTCTTTCAGAGCTAATGGATTTTATGAGAAGTCTTCTGCATTTCCTCTAGGGTAAGAACTCATAATTTCCTGGCCTCTCACCAGATCCTACCAAGTACCTAGCATAGGAGTTGGAATTTTCTGTTGGAAAGGGATTTATACAGGACTTTCTGTTAGTATGTGGGTGGGCGCATTTTGCTTTAACAGTTTGTGGCAAGTGTCCTGAGAGTTCCAAGCATGCCTCTGGATTCAGTCTGCCTGGATGTTACTCCTTCTAGAGCAGGGCACTTAATTGACCTGGGCCTCACTATTCTCAACTGTGAGATGAACAGTAATAATACTTATAGGGTAGGCTTGTTTCAAGGATTATAGATGTAGACCAGTGCCTGGAAATGAAAATTTGCTGATACTGATAAAGGTTACTAACAGTATCTACACCCTCAGAGCATCAAAAGGGGCAGAAGAATAGCTTCACCCCATTAGATAACCCTTATCCTTCAACACCTGTGTTTTACCAACACTTTGTACAGCTTACCTTAACTATTTTTCTGCCCCATTACCAGGGACTTGGTAAGGGACACATTCCCATGGATTTTGGGGTAGGGGATATACAACCCTATGAGGCTCAGTAGGAGTTTACTCAAGCATGGTAGAGTTTTTTGTCTTGACTAGGCCTGATAGTTGCTTCCCTGGTGGCTCATATGGTAAAGAACCCACCTGCAATGCAGGAGACTTGGGTTTGATCCCTGGGTTGGGAAGATCCCCTGGAGGAGGGTATGGCAACCCACTCCAGTGTTCTTGCCTGGAGAATCCACATGGACAGAGGAGCCTGGGTGGGGGGGTACAGTCCATGGGGTCACAAAGAGTCGGACATGACTGAGCAACTAAGCACAGGCCTAATTTTGATTATTTCAGATAAGCAATGGGACAGAAGTTTCAAGACATCAAGAAGTCTAGAAGCCATTTAAAGAATGATTCTGCTGTCTTTTTTATTCCCTGTTCAAAATAGTTTCACACAACACTCACTCAAATATCATCACATTTAGTTTTAGCCCACTTCATGTGTAATGAATTCTTCCAAAAGTGCTAGCAGGTTTTTCTCCCATATTTGTTAAAGAACACCCACGATGAACTTGTCTAGCACAAGGATCATTCTAAGTGAACTGCTTTCTGGGTCCTTTCATTATCCCCTAGGACAGACATATGTTGAGTTCAATAAGCAGCTACATTTTCTGAGGTTAGCATTAAAAAATAACTTGGCAGGATTTTTAAGCTACAATCCTCAGAGGAATTTTTCAAACATTTCATTTGCTAGGACAATGGAAAATTTATCTGAGAACAGGTGTATACAAATCTTGGTGTGCTGTTTTTTGAGACTGCAAGCTGTCACAATTGATTGTTTCCTTGAAAAAAAGGGAAAAGGATTGTATTTGGTGAAAGTTAAGAGTACCTTCAAGCCTATAAAATGGAATTCTAGATTGTAATGAAACATTGTCATAACAGAATACCTGTGGATATGCATAAGATGAAGCAAGGTTAATTTTTCCCTTTTTTTACATAATACTGATACATCAGGGATCAGCAGAAATGGCCCTATTTGATAAATGCTCATAATTGAATGCATTTTAGCTCCAGCCCCCAGCTACCTTCCACCAGGCTGCTATGACATCAGAATTAAGGTCTCAGTGAGATCAGGTTTACCAAGGGGCTGCCTTGGAGGTGAGGGATCCTGGGAAGGCTGACAAGGACTAGACGTATCATCTGGGAAGTTCATCACCTAACTGTACTGCACACCATGGCAGCAGTCTCTGGCTTTGCCCCAGTTTTTTTTTCTAAAGGGAAGAAATGGCTGCTAATCAGAACAAAATTCCTGGAGGTTTAATCTTGGCTCTGTTTTTCACCACTTCCTTGCCCTTGAGTCTCGTTGTTTGCCCCTCTTATCTTCATATCTGATTGTTTCTTGCCCTGTTAACTGTTAGTATTGGTTTCTCATTAGCATTACTTCCCTTCTGCATTTTCTGAAGTATTGCAGAGGCTGGAAGCCTGGAAATGAGTTTCTGCTACTTTCTTGCCAGCAAGCTTCTGGTTTCTCATCAATAAGAAGTCTTCACATGATGTTTGGAAGGTGGACGAGAAAGAGCCAGCACTTCCCAAATGGTGGTGAGCAGGGGCCTGGGCTGCAGTGCCAGTGGCTCTGGGGTTTCTACAGTAGGTTTGGGGTGACCACCTATATTCCATGCTGGTGGTCCCCTGCATTTCTTGTGTATTCAGCTATTTTAAAGCTAGCGAATGTGATCATGACTTTTACTCTCCTGCTTTCAACAACCTGCCATTGTTGTATGAGTCTGATTGCTGTGGTTGTTCAGTTGCTAGGTCCTGTCCAGCTCTGTGATCTCATGGACTGCAGCAAGCCAGGCTCATATGCCCTTCACTATCTCCTGGAGTTTGCTCAAATTCATGTCCACTGAGTCAGCGATGTTGTCTAATCACCTCTTCTGCCCACTTCTCCTTTTGCTTCAATCTTTTCCAGAATCAGGGTCTTTTCCAGTGAGTCGGCTCTTCCCATCAGGTGGCCAAAATATTGGAACTTCGGCTTCAGCATCAGTCCTTCTAATGAATATTCAGGGTTGATGTCTTATAGGATTGACTGGTTTGATTTCCTTGCAGTTCAAGGGACTCTCAAGAATCTTCTCCAGCACCACAGTTTGAAAGCGTCAGTTTGGCACTCAGCTTTCTTTATGGTCCAACTCTTATATCTGTATGACTACTGGAAAAACCCTATCTTTGACTGTATGGAACTTTGTTGGCACAGTGATGTCTCTGCTTTTTAATACGCTGTTTATTTTTGTCATAGCTTTCCTTCCAAGGAGCAAGCGTCTTTTAATTTCATGGCTGCAATCCCCATCAGCAGTGATTTTGGAGACCAAGAAAATAAAATCTGTCACTACTTCCACCTTTTCCTATTCTGTTTCCCATGAAGTGATGGGACCAGATATCATGATCTTAGATTTTTTAATGTTGAGTTCCAAGTTAACTTTTTCACTTTCCTCTTTCACCTTCAAGAGGCTCTTTAGTTCTTTTTTACTTTCTGCCATTAGAATAATATAATCTACATATCCAAAGTTATTGACATTTCTCCTGGCAATGTTGATTCCAGCTTGTGATTTATCCAGCCCCCAGCATTTCACATGGCATGCTCTGCATAGAAGTTAAATAAACAGAATGAAAATACACAGCCTTGTTGTACTCCTTTCCCAGTTTTGAACCAGTCAGTTGTTCCATGTCCAGTTCTAACTGTTGCTTCTTGACCTGAATACAGGTTTCTCAAGAGACGGATAAGGTGATCTGGTATACACATCTCTTTAAGAATTTTCCTCAGTTTGTTGTCATCCACACAGCCAAAGGGTTTCACGTAGTCAAGGAAGCAGAAGTAGATGTTTTTCTGACATTCCCTTCCTTGCTTTCTCCATGATCCAATGAATGTTGGCAACTTAATCCCTGGTTCCTTTGTCCTAGCTAAGTTCCATTATGGGTCAGTTGGTAAAGAATCTTCCTGCAGGTAGGAGACCTAGGTTCAATTCCTGGGTTGGAAAGATCCCCTGGAGAAGGAAATGGCAACCCACTCCAGAATTCTGGCCTGGAGAATTCCATGGACAGAGCAACTGGGAAGGCTACAGTCCATGGGATTGCAAAGAGTCTGACACAACAGTAAGACTAGCTTTCACTTTTTCTCCATGATTCAACAAATGTTAGCAATTTAATCTCTGGTTCCTCTGCCTTTTCTAAATTCAGCTTGTACATCAGGAAATTCTTGGTTGATGTACTGCTGAAACCTAGTCTGAAGGATTTTGAACATAACCTTACTACTATGTGAAATGAGCACAATCGTATGGTAGTTTGAACAGTCTTTGTCACTGCCCTTCTTTGGGATTGTTTGGGATTAGACTGAAAACTGACCTTTTCCAATCCTGTGGCCACTACTGAGTTTTCCAAATTTGCTGGCATGTTGAGTGCAGCATTTCACAGCATCCTCTTTTAGAATTTTAAATAGCTCAGCTGGAATTCTATCATCTCCACTAGCTTTGTTCCTAGTCATTCTTCCTAAGGCCCACCTGACATCATATTCCAGGATGTCTGGCTCTAGGTGAGTGATCACACCATTGTGATTATCTGGGTCATTAAGACCTTTTTTCATAGTTTTTCTGTGTATTCTTGCCTTTTCCTCTTAATCTCTTCTACTTCTGTTATGTCCTTATTGTTTCCATTATTTATCCTGCCCATCCTTGCATGACATGTTTCCTTGATCTCTCTAATTTTCTTAATATGATCTCTAGTCTTTCCTATTCCATTGTTTTCCTCTGTTTCTTTGCATAGGTCACTTAAGAAGGCCTTCTTAGCTAACCTTGCTGTTCTCTGGAACTCTGCATTCAGTTAAGAATCTTTCTGATACTTGATACTAAATTATTTTGTATGTAAAAATACTTAGTGCTTGATATTTTTCAAACCAAACTGTGATAGATACAATAGCCAAGTTTTATATAGCCTAGGTCAGGAATAAATAGGGACCTTCAGCAGACATTCACGTTAGCAGTGATCTCCTCATACTGTAATTTATGGTGGCAAAAGGCCCTGCTCTGTCTCCAGCCTTGGGACTTGGGATTCTACCAGGCAAGCATGTTCAGACCCTTCTTTCCATGGAGATGAAGGAAACTATTTCTTCCAGTTTTCCTAATAGCATCTCTCTCAGAAGTATTATTTTCCTTTACTTAATAGAAAAGGAGACTGAGAGTCAGAGAGTTTCAGTAGCAGAAAAGGTACAAAGAGGCAGAAGTCTGATTTGAACTAGGTTTTCTGTGCTATTTTCACCATACCTCTGAATTCTCATCTAGAACTCAGCTTCCAGGAATCCCTTAAATCTAATTCTAATCCTATATTTCCTTTTGCCATTTTGACTATAGTTATTTATTTTTATCAGATTTAAAAAAGCATTCCTTCTAGAATACTTCCCAACTGTGAAAGAAAATAAATAATAAACTGCAGCAGTAATTTAAAAAGTTTCCACTTGTTAAGTGGTGCTGTTTTAATCATTCATTTAATCATTAAAACAATCCAGGGAGTCATTCATTTTTATTATCTCTGGTGCAAAAATAAAAACTGACACTCATAGAGGTTTAGTCCAAGGTGATACAGTTGGTTTATAGCAAAGCCAGATGGAAACCCGGGTCTTTCTATGTCCAGTGCTTCTGTTGATTAATTTAACAAATATTTTTTGAGCATTCACTTTGTGCCAGGGACTCTCTTAGGTGCACGGGGTGGAAGGAGGCAGAGGCAAGGGAAGGATGTACCACTCAAAAATCAGTGTGGAACAAGAAATGATGAGGTGGTTGATGGGGTTCAGTTTGGAAAATTTGTGGTCACTAAGAGTCACACACATTCTGTCAATGAGTTTTTATGATTATGTAAGGATAAAATAAAAATTCCCTTCTTTAAATCTACGTATTAGTTTTTCAAAAAGCTACCAAATTGTCAGCATGCAGATACCTATTAAGCAGTTTGAAACTAGCAAATGGATCTGTTGGGTTTAGGGATCATATTAAAAAATTACTTGCTTTTAAGGATGTCATAAAGTGAGAAAGTTTGAGAACCTCTGGACTATAGGATAGAAGTAAAATAAATTTGAATTTTATTGATGTCATCTTAAAATTTAATCCATTGCCCTAAAATTTAGGCTTTTCTTCTTTCCCCAAAGCATATCTTCATCCTCATTGAATGTATGTGCTCTATGCTTTGCTTTAAATTTTTTCTGAGAGCAAAAAGATGCAGAGAAACACAGGGTTTACTAGTTAATAAAATGATGTCTCTTTCGGTGGCTATTACCAGTCTTACCCAGATTTTCATTTTTCAAACATTTATTAAAATAGTGTTATAGGAAAATTAATTATGAAAAAAGGAAATTGGGTGGTGTTCAGAGCCATAATTGGGAATGGACAAAGAACTGCTGCTTCAGAGAATACTCTGATCTCAATCCATCAATTTGTTCTGAACCATGATCCCCACTCATCCTGGGGCTGCCCAACAAGGATATTTCAGTTCATCTAAAGCTTGGTCCCCATCCTTTCCCCACAGAGATTCTAGGCTTTGATCAAAGGCGCTACACTCATGTACCACCAATGACTGTCTAAAATTGTTTCCCTAAAAATTCAGAACCATTCACTTCTATGAAGAACTTGTACAGTATGGCATTTGGCATTATTTTTTTTAAGGGAATTACCTTGTGTTTACCTGCATTTATCCACTTGCTGGTCAGTTCTTTCTGTCTTCAGGTCCATTGTGAGTTTTCTGCTGTCATTCTCACAGAAATTCCTCAGAGTTTATAAGCCAGTGAAATCTTATTATAAGCAATCTCTGGACACTCAGTTTAAATACATTTGGTTTCATGGATGTTGCTTTAAAAAAAAATTGTTAGTGGTGTCCTTAAACCCTTAAACCCTTGCATAGTCTCAGAGCATTTTAGCAAGCTCCTGAGATGGTAAAGAGTGAAGGCTTTCTTTTCAAAGGGGAGAAATGGAGATGCCAAGAGAATTAGTAAAGTTCTTATGGATAATGTTAGCCCTGACCCAAATCACATATAAACAAGGCACATTTATTTTCAAGTCTCAGTTTAAATGTCATTTCTTTAATGAAGGCTTTCATTTATCCACAGATTGGTTTAGCAGCTTCTATTTCACACTCTCACGGTGCTCATTGTTTTGAAACACTCGGCTTTGAACTAGGACTCTAGTGTAGTGGCTTCTTCCTGTGCACATATGGAGTCCTCTTGGCTAAGTAACAAAGCTTTTATGATTGCTTGTGTCTTCAGCATTTAGCACCCTCCCCAGTGCTCAATAAACACTGTAGAAGGAAGGAAAGAAGGGAGGAAGGGAGGAAAGAACAAAAGAGAGAAACTAAGGATAAGAATGGGTCCAAAAATTATTTGTTGAAAGCTCTGGTGACTATAGTAACTAGAAGGACCCAGGACTCTGCTTTTATTTTTTTATTATTATTTTTTTAAAATTTTCTTTACTTTATTGTGTTGGTTTTGCCATATAATGACATGAAACCACCATGGGTTTACATATGCTCCCCCTCCAGAACCCCCTCCCTCCCGATTCCCTCCCCCTGGGACATCTTGGTGCACCAGCCCCGAGCATCAACCCTGGGCTGGCAATTGATTTCACATATGATAATTAACATGTTTCAGTGCCATTCTCCCATATCATCCCACCCTTGCCCTCATCCACAGAGTCCACGAGTCTATTCTATACATCTGCGTTCCTTTTGCTGTCTCGCATGCAGGGTTCTCGTTACCATCTTTCTAAATTCCATATATATGCGTTAGTATACTGTATTGTTTTTCCTTCTGGCTTACTTCACTCTGGATAATAGGCTCCAGTTCCGTCCACCTGAGTAGAACTGATTCAAATGAATTTCTTTTTAATGCTGAGTACTTTTCCATTGTGTATATGTACCACAGCTTTCTTATCCATTCATCAGTGGATGGGCATCTAGGTTGCTTCCATGTCCTGGCTATTGTAAACAATGCGGCGATGAACATTGGGATACACTTGTCTCTTTCAATTCTGGTTTCCTCAGTGTGTATGCCCAGCAGTGAGATTGCTGGGTCATATGGCTCAAAAATATACAAGCAACTCCTGCAGCTCCATTCGAGAAAAATAAATGACCCAATCAAAAAGTGGGCCAAAGAACTTAACAGACATTTCTCCAAAGAAGACATACAAATGGCTAACAAACACATGAAAAGATGCTCAACATCACTCATTATCAGAGAAATGCAAATCAAAACCACAATGAGGTACCACTTTACACCAGTCAGAATGGCTGCCATCCAAAAATCCACAAGCAATAAATGCTGGAGAGGATGTGGAGAAAAGGGAACCCTCTTACACTGTTGGTGGGAATGCAAACTAGTACAGCCACTATGGAGAACAGTGTGGAGATTCCTTAAAAGACTGCAAATAGGACTCTGCGTTTAAAGTTTTACTTTTCTAATGATGATGACAGTAGACCTTAAATGGCAAAGGAATAGCCCTGCTTAGGATATCTGACTGCTTGCTAAGCTCTATAGATAAATAATAAGGAAAATATCATTATCAGGAATTAGTAAATCCACCAGCCATTATTGAAAACTGGCCTCTCATTTACCGAAAACATAATTTTTGGTCAAAGCTGAAATAAGATTATATTCTTTGCAGCTAAAAATGGAGAAACTCTATACAGTCAGCAAAAGCAAGATCAGGACTTGACTGTGGCTCAGATCAGCTCCTTATTAAAAATTCAGGCTTAAATTGAAGAAAGTAGGGAAAATCACGAGACCATTCAGGTATGACTTAAATCAAACCCCTTAAAATTATACAGTAGAGGTGATAAATAGATTCAAAGGGTTAGATTTGGTAGCCAGAGTGCCTGAAGAGCTATGGATGGAGGTTCATAACCTTGTATGGGAGGCAATGATCAAAACCATCCTAAAGAAAAAGAAATGCAAGAAGGCAAAGTGGTTGTGTGAGGAGGCTTTACAAATAACTGAGGAAAGAAAAGTGAAAAGTAAGGGAGAAAGGTTTGGATATACTCAACTGAATGCAGAGTTCCAGAGAAAAACAAGGAGAGATAAGAAGGCCTTCTTAAATGAACAATGCAAAGAGACAGAGGAAAACAGAAGGGGAAAGATTAGAGATATCTTGAAAAAACATTGGAGATATCACGGGAATATTTCATTCAAGAATGGGCACAATAAAGGCAGAAATGGTAAGGACCTCACAGAAGCAGAAGAGATTAAGAAGAGGTGGCAAGATTACACAGAACTATACAAAAAAGGTCTTAATGACCCAGATAACCATGTTAGTGTGGTCACTCCCCTAGAGCCAGACAACCTGGAGTGTGAAATCAAGTAGGGCCTTAGGAAGCATTACTATGAACAAAGCTAGTGGAGGTGATGGAATTCCAGCTGATCTATTCATCCTAAAAGATGATGCTGTTAAAGTGCTGCACGTATGTCAGCAAATTTGTAAAACTAAGCAGTGGCCACATGACTGGTCATAGGACTGGAAAAGGTCAGTTTTCATTCCAGTCTGAAAGAAGGGCAATGCTAAAGACTATTCAAACTACCATACAATTGCACTCATTTCACATGCTAGTAAGGTTATGCTCAAAATCCTTCAAGCTAGTCTTCAACAGCATATGAACCGAGAATTTCCAGATGTACAGGCTGGATTTAGAAAAGGCAGAGGAACCAATATCAAGTTGCCAACATTTATTGGATCATAGGAAAAGCAAAGGAATTCCAGAAAACATCTACTTTTGTAACTTCATTGACTATGTGAAAGCCTTTGACTGTGTGGATCACAAAAACCTATGGAAAATTCTTAAAGAGATGGGAATACAAGACCACATTACCTGTCGCTTGAGATACCTGTATACAGGTCAATAAGCAGCTATTAGAACCAGACATGGAACAACAGACTGGTTCCAAATTGGGAAAGGAGTACGTCAAGGCTATATATTGTCACTATGCTTATTTAACTTCTATGAAGAGTATATCATGGGAAATGCAAGGCTGGATGAATCACAAGCTGAAAACAAGATTTCTGGGAGAAATATCAACAGCCTCAGATAGGCAGGTGATACCACTTCATATAAAGTGAAGAGAAACTAAACAGCCTCTTGATGAAGGTGAAAAGGGAGAGTAAAAAGCTGGCTTGAAACTCAGTATTCATAAAAGTAAGATCATAGCATCTAGTCCCATCACTTCATGGCAAATAGAAGGGTAAAAAGTGAAAACAGTGACATTTTCTTTTCTTGGGCTCCATAATCCCAGCGGATGGTGACTATAGCCATGATGTTAAAAGATGCTTTCTCCCTGGAAGAAAAGCTTTGACAAACCTAGCCAGTGTATTAAAAAGCAGAGAGATCACTATGCCAACAAAGGTCCTTACGGCCAAAGTTCTGGTTTTTCCAGTGGTCATGTACAGGTGTGAGAGTTGGACCAGAAAGAAGGCTGACTGCCGAAGAATTGATGCTTTCAAATTGTGGTGCTGGAGAAGACCTTTGAGACTATCTTGGACTGAAAGGAGATCAAACTAGTCAGTCTTAAAGGAAATCAACCCTGAATATTCACTGGAAGGACTGATGCTGAAGCTCCGGTACTCTGGCTTACCTGATGCAAACAGCCGATTCTTTGGAAAAGACACTGGTGCTGGGAGAGATTGAGGGTAGGAGAAGAAAGGGGCAACAGCCATCACCAACTCAATGGACATGAGTTTGAGTGAACTTTTGGAGATAGTGAAGGACAGACAGGGAAGCCTGGTGTGCTGCAGTCCATAGAGTTGGGCAGAGCTTTGTGACTGAACAACAGCAATGGCCTGAATTGAGTCTTCGGCCATCCCACTCTAGTGTTGAACATACGGCCACCATGATTTATGGAAACTTTCTCCTCCTCTGGCTTCTGATACACTTGCATTATTTGAGGCCCTCTGTCCTGCCCTCTCCCTGCTTCATTTCTCTTGTGCATTCTGTACCTGCACGTTCTACAAACTTCTCTTTATCTTCCCCTTTACTCTCTGGGAAAGAGGAGCCTTAAATCTTCATCCCAATATCTGACTATTTCCTACTAATAATTCATAGAAGACAAGTCCAAGATTATGTCTATATTTAAATGCC
Organism: Antilocapra americana; assembly: GCA_007570785.1. Classification (NCBI taxonomy): domain Eukaryota; kingdom Metazoa; phylum Chordata; class Mammalia; order Artiodactyla; family Antilocapridae; genus Antilocapra; species Antilocapra americana. Next base: position 9,798,115 of record ML660787.1, on the reverse strand, counting down.
TTGCTTCATGTTGTGAATTACTTTCTAGGAAGATTATCCCTGTTTGCCTTCTTACCTGCCGTGTGTCAGAATGCCCACCTTACTGCACCCACAGCAATATAGAATGATGGCTCTATAATAGTTGATAATTTCTTAGGTGAGATTAATACCATAGTGGTTTTTCTTATGCAGTTAAGCCCCTCAAAAGTCTCCCTTCAGTAAGCTGCTCCTATGCTTTCAGCCCCTTTATGCTGAGCACTTCTGAATAAATGAGGGGAGAGAGGAGGTGTCAGAGTGCCAAGAGGGCAGAGAGTCAATAAAAGGACAAGTATCAGATTTGGTTTGGTTCACAAGACAGGCCTCATACTGCTGGGGGCCATGACCATGAGAATGAACTATGTAGATCTGTGAATCTGGAAATCAGGTGCAGAGAGTGGGAAAGAGTCAGTGTTTCTCAAACCTTCTTTAGTGAGTTCAAAGTTGCTCTAGTCCAGAAAGAGTTTAAGAGGGTGTTACTCAGTATTTCCTCATTAATAATGGAGTAATGCTACCCAAACTTTGGCAGGTCTTCCTTATACTTGATATTAAGGCTACTGCTATTATCAGTGATTTTCTGCATCTTCATAAAAGTTGGGATAGGCAAACCAAGCATATATGGTCTTCTGCCATGAAAACCTGGAAAGAATTCTTGAAGTCCTTTAGCTCACTTCAGAAATACTATGAGCACAAACATTTTATGAAAGATACAATCTTCTTACGGAATGATTTATGAAGAAAAATAAGACCCATGCTTTGCTTTCAAGTAGCCCATTTAACCAGTTAAAGAGGTAAAACATATGCCAACATGACTAAAGCGTGGACATGACTGTAAGCCAAGTGCCACTTGGCTAGGCACAAATAAAGGAATGAAAAGATGTATGAATCATCAGAAAAGAAAATTTATAATCTGACGGAAATGGGCAGAGTTTCACAAATAACATACATTAGAAATAAACATAAAAGGATGGGCACAGTTTTCACTAGTAGAACGAAGGTCTGATTTGGGGAGAGGAGGCAACATTTCAAATTGAAGAAAGTGTGCATGAGCAAAGGTTATGTCTGAGGGGGACGCTTCTCTAGGATGGAGGTTCATATGTAACATATGTTACATCTCAACATATGTTAAATGTTGAGATAATGAGATTGTATTTCATTCAGTAGCCACTGGAAGCCCCTGAGATCCCCTCAATAAGGAAGAATTTTGATGCTGAGTTTTATTATGAAGTGAAATTCTGACAGCCATGTGAAGTCTAGGTTACAATAAAGAATGGGAGTATGATACCTAATGAGAAGACTATTATCCCATTAGTCTAGGAAGGGGGTAAAATGTACTTGAAATAGGGAGGCAGGAATGAAGAAAAATGGGGAATGAGATACGGAAAGGCCTGGTAGAAACAAAACCTAATGACTTAGAACCTAATTCAATTTGGGACAAACAGATTTCAAGTCCAAGTTCCCAGCAGACTATTAAAAGTATGGTCTTATTAATGCACAGTGAATTCAGAAGAGGGAAATGATGTCAGAAAAGAAGTGAGTTTGAATGTACTGCTTTTAACCTATCAGTTTTTGTTCATTTATTTGCTAAGTAGGCAATTGAAAGCTTGGAAAGTAGGAGAGAAAAAGCAATTAGACACATTAAGGACCAATTAGCATGACTGATCTTGGATGAGCATATGACCCAAGATGGGTGAATCAGATTCCTTTCTCAGGAGCAAAAGAAAGGGAGGGATGCCAATCCTGCTTGGCTGGCAGCCACATGCCCTGCAATGTGAAGCAAGCTGGTCTGAGATAATGAAGCCAACACACTCGGAGAAATGAAGAGACAATCTTGGTGGCCCTTGAGTCCCTAAGAAACAACTGCCTCTCATTCCGTAGTTATCAGAGCCTTATAATAAATTTATCCTTTTGTCTAAGCTAGTTCAGAGAGAATTGCTATAATTTATAACTGAAGGCCTGACTATTAACACTATTAAAAAGTCAGAGCTAGTTTTCAGATACTTCATTTCAATTTTAAAAGCACCATAGGGTTTGTTCTTTCATTTAACATTTATGAAGTCCCTTCTCTGTTCTGGGCATTATGATAGTCTCTGAAGATAAATTGGATATTGAATTGGAGAGAGGACTGAATGGAGGAGGGTTTTGAAGTATGTCTGGCCCTGTAGGAAAGACAAACCCCAATTTATCAATAGATACAGTTCCAAATGTCCTGTTGTAAATTGGCCGTTTGAGAGAAGAGATTACTCCTTAGAAGTCTCATTGTGAATGGTGGTGATATGCCCAGGAGAGCTGGGAAAAACCCCTTTCCCATATAATGGGACAAATTAGACATGAACACAATAGTGTAACACATATAACCTGTATTTCTAAAAAGTTCATATGGAATAGCATCTGAGGACTCCAGGCATTGCTTGGACTTAGGTGGATTCTCATGGGATGTGTCCTACCTCTTGAAAACTGTGGCAACTGTAGTATGTGGAATGGGGTTTTTAAAATTTCTTGATATGTAAGGAAGGACAAGGGCAATTTAGTACAGTTCAAAGGAGATTCAGCAGTGGGGAGAGCATGAAGAAAGATGTACCAAGTAGAAAGAAGGAAGGAATCAGAGGTGCTTGCCTTTTGCTGTGTGTCTAACGTGGATTGTAGGGAAGAGGACTGACCGGAGTTAGAGAGGCTGAAGGATCCTATTGGAACTCTGCTAAAAAGTGTTTTGGAGAGCTTTGTTTTAGGCAATTTATTCCCCAGTTTCAAAGGGCATGTCCTAAATTTCTGGAAAAATATTAACTGATAGTGACTCAGCAATCGTACTGATACTGTTGCAGAAAGGAAGAGCCCTTCCAGGGCCCAGCAGTGGGCTCTGTTCTAACTCTCAGAAAGGAGTTGTCTGAGAGACACACTCACATGCTGACAAAACAACTGACTTTGTTGGGAAGGGGCACTTGGGCAGAGAGCGGGAGGGTAAAGGAACCCAGGAGAACTGCTCTGCCAGGTGGCTCAGAGTCTCAGGTTTTATGGTGGTAGGGGCTGGCCAGTCATTCTGACTCAGGGTCCTTCCTGGTGGTGCACACATTGCTCAGCCAAGATGGATACCAGCGAGGAGGATTCTGGGAGGTTGGTATGACATGTGACGCCTCCTTTGGACCTTTCCCCAGTTCTTCTGCTCCGTGGTCGCTTGTTAGTTTTATGCTTCTTACCAAGACTGAAACTCCAATAGTTTGGCCACCTCATGTGAAGAGCTGACTCATTTGAAAAGACCCTGGAGCTGGGAAAGACTGAGGGCAAGAGGAGAAGGGGACGACAGAGAATGAGATGGCTGGATGGCATCACCGCCTCAATGGACTTGGGTTTGGGTGGACTCCGGGAGTTGGTGATGGACAGGGAGGCCTGGTGTGCTGCGGTTCATGGGGTCACAAAGAGTTGGACATGACTTAGCGACTGAACTGGACTGAATTGAACCAAGACCTCCTGACATGAAATAACTAATGCAAATAGTTATGGTTCCTGACCAGGGTGGGAGGTTTCAGTCAGTGTTTTCCCTAACAATGTAATATCAAAATAGTCTGTACTCCTTTGAGATCTCAGTCATGCTACATGCCTCTGCTCACAAATGTACCTGGACTGGTTAACAGGATCTGGCTCTCTCCACTCGTGCCTGGTGGCTGAGGTGCCAGCCGACATGGGAGGTCAGATCTGCCCACATGATAATGTCTATACTTACCGTATTTGATTGAATCCATGTGAATTCTGATTATGATTTGAACAGCACCCACATATTTTGGAGTTATCCCTGCTAGCTCAACTGGTAAAGAATCTGCCTGCAATGCAGGAGACCTGGGTTTGTTTCCTGGGTCAGAAAGATCCCCTAAAGAAACAAACAGCAACCTACTCCAGTATTCTTGCATGGGAAATCCCATGGATAGGGGAGCCTGGTGGGCTACTGTCCATGGGGTTGCAAAGAGTTGAGCATGAGTGAACAACTAACACTTCACTTTATTTTCATTTGGGGATGAGTTAAATCCTTTTTGCTACCCTATATCTAACATAAAATAAAGGAAATAAGGAGACTCCATGAAATCTTTTACTTGATCAATCTTGCTTTGATTGAAAAGTAATCTTAAAACAGGTGTGAAGCGTTAAAAGATTTTTTTTTTTAAACAGGTGGAAGGTAAACACCTGGGAACTTTTCAGCTCAACACATTTGCAGTTCTGAGACTGCCAAGATTCTTCACTGTGAAAGTTCTCCAAGGATTAGCCTATTCCTGTTCTCCCCGTTCCATACATAAATATTAATTACCCCTAAATACAGCCCATTTACTACTGTCACATCATGAAAAATTTAAAATGCCAAGCTAGTGTGAGAGAAACTTGACTGTAAATAATTGTTACATTGTTCTGTTTGTTCTCAACATTGGTAGTTAGGCAGGAGTTTGTGAGAAAGGGGAAACTGTGAGTATGCATGGCCTGTGGGTGATAATTACAAAATGCCAGAAGGAGAGTCTTGAATTTTTTAAAGAGGCTTTAATGACTCCCAGGACATTGAGGCACAGCAGCACGGATCTTGTTGAGAGAAAAATAAAGTTGGTGTTACAGAAAATTCATTGCCTGGTTAGAATGCAGAGAGGGGATGGATACTAAACATTCCATCTGAATTGTTCCGGTGGTCAATGGGGAATTTAATTTTATGAGACGTAGTTTTGTCGTCTTTCAACCTGGCAGAATGGTAACTTGAAGAGTGGAGGAGAAATGGAGGTGCAGAATTATATTATTTAAATTGTATTTATAAAGACCCCTGAGGTACTTCATCCTTCTTTCTCTGAGGAAAAAGGCATCGAAATGAAGTCCTAAAGGCATGTGAGATCAGTTGGAATAAATTAAGTGGCAAAGACAATAGTAATGTAAGAGAGAAATATAATCTATATTATTTAAATTATTCAAAGGATGCTAAAAATTGTTACTACGGTCACTATGGTGCATAATGATAATGTGTGGTATGTTAGACCTATGTGGTCTTTAAAACATAAATTTTCTGATACAGAAGTAATAAAAATACTGTGAACATTTTGGAAAAGAAACAAAGATTGAAATAAGAATTAAAATTCAGAAATAAGCAATTAATGTTGTTCCCCAATGGCTTTTTTTTTTAAATTATTGCTAGCTGGTTATAAAGGCAATCAGAATTCCTCACAGAACATTTATAAGATATCAAAATATAATATAGTCTAAAGTAAACATTGTCAAATTACTGTCATGTACTTCATGAAATGGTACACTTTTTTTTTCAAGTTTTAAGGATTTCATTTTGCATTTGAGCGTGCTGATTAACATTTTTAATCAACAACATTGAGTCAGTGATTAGGAATGCTTGTATTAAGTGAAGGAGGTTAGAGAGGAGACTGGCTTTGTACGTAGTACACATTGAAACTTTTCATCTTACGGCAACTTTCTCTAACTATTTGACATAAACTGTTTATATATTGACATAAACTATTTGACATAGAACCATTTGAACTATTTGATATAAAACAATTGTAGAGTTTTAAGGAACTGAATTTTCACAAAACATGACTGACCTCCATTTTGTTAGAATCAGTTATTTGCATCTCAGTGTTCATGACTCCTATTTCCATTAAGTATATAATATTATTTTTTTCTATTTAACACTTTTGAAATTTAATTCCATTTTCTTTGATGTCAACACTGCAACCACTCTAGAATGAATGTAAAGAAACTTTGTCTTTTTTCTCTTTTATCAAGGACATTTTTGCTTATCATTCTACCCTTGACATTTTTGTTATATGCCCAGTTATAGCTGGTTTCTTGCAATCATCAACATTTATAAATTAATTTCACACATTAAAAGAGTGTATTTCATTTTTAAAGGAGGAAATAATTGCCATCATTCCAATATTTGGTCTTATTTCTGTTATTTCACCTAATGTTTTCTGATTCTATGCATTCTTATTTTATCATGTTTCCTACATTTTCTTTGCTCTAATCTTGTTTCTGATAGATACACTCTGTCAACGTCTTATATAGAATATAGAAAGTAACACAGCTTTTGATGTAAAGTGGTGAGAATTTCTAGAGAAGCCAGCTTCCACCTGGGAATGATTTTCTGAACACTGGAGAACTGAACCGACAGAGGACCTACTATCTCTGAAACAACCTTGGAAGTAGTTTGAGAATACAGTGCCTGAGCTGATAGCCAGTGTGTCAGAAGATGGAATCAGGGACCTACTGCGGTCCCAGCTGCTATTGTTGCCACCACATCGTCTCAGAAACTAGGGACAGGATGCTGGGGAACTGATGCAGGAAATTTCTACGTCTCCACGACCCTATTTGCCAGTAGCTAAAATTGAAAAAGGAGGCTAGAGAGAACCTCTAATTCACTTCCACTTTCCAAAATTCCAGTACTCTTATTTGTTGGTTAAGAGCTAAGTCTTATTCTTTAGCTGTGAGTAGTAATAGTCGCTCAGTTGTGTCTGACTCTTTTGTGACCCCATGGACTGTAGCCCACCAGGCTCCTCTGTCCATGGAATTCTCCAGGCAAGAATGCTGGAGTGGTTTGCCTATCCCTGCTCCAGGGGATCTTCCTGACCAAGGAATCAATCTGGAGTCTCCTGCATTGCAGGCAGATTCTTTACCATCCGAGTCACTAGGGAAGCCCAAGAATGTTGAAGTAGTTAACCGATTGCTTCTCCAGGGATCTTCCTGACCCAGGGATCAAACCTGGGTTTCCTGCATGGCAGGCAGATTCGTTACTGTCTGAGCCATCAGGGAAGCCCCTTTAGCTGTGAAGGAGTCTGGAAATGCCCTCTGGTCTCTGTATAATAAAGTCCCATAGAAGGAAAGTGGGATAGAAAGGAAGGTCACCCACCCACAGCATCTACCATTAGATAGCCATAGTCTATTGTCATATTTGAATCTTATTTGAATTATTTAAAATTTTTGTTTTACAAAATTAGCATTAAACTCTATTTCTAGAGTTGTGACAGGTAAATGGTGATTCTTAAGACTTTGTTTGAAACTGAAGTGAAAGTCACTCAGTCGTGTCCGACTCTTTGTGACCCCATGGCCTATACAGTCCATGGAATTCTCCAGGCCAAATACTGGAGTGGGTAGCCTTTCCTTTCTCCAGGGAATCTTCCCAACCCAGGGATCGAAGCCAGGTCTCCTGCATTTCAGGTGGATTCTTTACCAGCTGAGCCACAGGGAAGCCCTAAGACTTTGTATATATATTGTTTTCTAACCAGCAGTTCTCTCAGATGCACTTCTTAACATTTCATTAAAACACCTAGGAAAAAAATTAAAAGCATAAATAATACAGTGGAAGATGACTCTGATAACTGGCCTGTCAACTAATAAAGCAAATGTCAAAAGTTATTTAAAATGTATTTTTAAAATTATATTTGTAATTGTATATTTATGTGCATATATACTTTTGCATTGTTTCATATATAGATACAAAATATAAAGTGGACTATTATTTGTGTTTTGAATTTTTTCTTAGGTGTTTTAATGAAATGTTAAAAAGTGCATCTGAGAGAACTATGAATATTGAAAATCATGATTTATTAACTTAAGGATGTATAATACACTATAACAATACAGTCTTCCCTAGCTTATCATTCTAATATTGTAAAGTTGTTTCTCAATCTTAGGAGGATTTTTTGGTAGGCTTTTATTATAAGTTATTAAAATCTCGACAGTTTCCCCAAGTAGCTTAAAGCAGTGAGTTTTCCTCAAAATCATCATGAACTGAAATCATCCTTTACAATATTTTTATGCCAGTAAATATGTTCCAAAAACAATCTAATTGTCTGCTATTTAAATTAACTCAGTAAATGTTCATTGTGTCCTTAATATATTCTAGGGCCCTAATGGGCCCTTCCACGATGAATGCCTTGTCCCTCCCCCATGCAGTCCTAGCCTAGCGCACTCTATAAATACAATATAAATGAGTGGACACTCTGACCAGAAGATAAACGAAGCATCATGAAAGAGTGGCCTTAATGCTGCCTGGGAGTTACGAGTCAGGGCAGATTTTATGGAGGAGGCAAGAGTTTACCAGATTTATCAATTTCCTAGTTGAAAAAACAAAATTAAAAATCAGAGGGTGGTTAGAACTATCGCTTAAATTTTTTTCTTGAAAAGCAGAATAAATGTGAAGCACCTGTGATTTTTATTTGTGTTACATCTGTAGAAAAATAAAGGTGACTATAGTGATAATAATGGGGCTTCCCAGGTGATGCTAGTGGTAAAGAACCCACCTGCCATAGGGTCACAAAGAGTCAGAAACAACTGAAGCGACTTTGTTTGCATGATGATGATGATGGATATTATTGATTGCTTACCCAGAAGCTGGCTGGGAACCTTTCCCCTTTTCCTGCTAACATCTTAGTTTTCCTTCTGATGTCTATCTCTCTTCTAAATTGTAGCACCCTTGTTTTGAAGGGTAAGACCCCAGCTCAGGTGTGAGCTATAATTAGTCTAAGTCAGTTAAAAATCTCATTCCCCTGCCAGTGATTGGTTGAAGCCACTACACCTGTAATTAACAGAGTAAGTATTGCTTGGTCACAGAGATAGGTTCAGAAAAGAGCATAAAACTAGATCTGGGCCAATGAAATGTAAGGGGAATTTTGAAAAGGGGATTCTGGGAAAGTTTCCCTTCTACTTACAGGAAAACCTTAAGTGCTGTCTCTTGCTGGCTGTTGGCAGAAATGCTAGGAATACAGTAGCCATCTGATTACCAGCCTGAAGAGGACCCCAGAAATATTCTCACTCCCTCGTGTCTCTCCAGCAATCACAGGGGAATGGAGACAGAGCCATTGAATTAAGTAGGTCCTAAAACCTACCTGACCTATGGATTTCCAGGTATGAGAGTCTATAAGTGTTTTTACTGTTTAAGCCAGTTTGACATGTCTTTCTAGTGCTTGGTGTCAAAGTAGTACCAATTAATTTAATAGTTCATAGCTGAGAATAAAAAAGAGCTAGCCTATGAATTAAGATAAATGTAATGCTACAACATTTTAAAAGAATGGAAACAAAAATCATAAAAGTAGGTGAAGGTAGAACCTGAAAACCTAAAATATTACAAAGATAAAATAAATGAGGATAAAAAAGCCTAAACGAAAAATAATTAAGTTACAAATCAATTTGGCAGAAAAAGAAATCCTAAAATGGGGCAGAAGCGACAGACTAAATTGCTGAAAAATCGTAACAAATTTCTAGCATACTGGTAAGGCCCTTTTAGATTGAGAGAAACAGCTGATGGGCACATTACTTTGGGATTGATGGAGATTTAATACAAAAGATTTCCAGAGAAGGGTACACTAATGAAATTTCTTTGTAGGTCCTTAAAACCATCTGTTTCTGACTTTAGCCCTGGCAATTCTGATAAGGCAGGTGTGACTGAAGTCCTGGCATGCGCAGCTTTATGGATCTTGATGTGATTCTCTCTGCCTTTATCTCCTCCTATCTTTCTGTGTGTGCCTCTATGTGTGAATTGCCTGTATCCCTGTCTCTATGTGCATATCTCTGTCTTGTCATGTAACTTTTCTTGCCTGTGTGTATGTATCTGAGTCTCTTTTTGTGTTTCTCGTTGTCTCTCCTTGTCCCTCTGCTCATCTCTCTTTATCTCTTCTGTGTCCCTGTGTCTATATGTGAAGCAATCTGTGCGTTTATGTCTGTGCGTGTACATCTCTTTGCCTGTCTGTGTCTCAGTTTGTTTACTCTTTGGGTGTATGGATCTCTGTGTGGCCTCTTCTGTGAGTTTATTTGTATGTTTCTCTGTGTGTATCCTTCTCATATGAATCTCTTTTCCTGACACTTAATTGAGAGCAGGCATAAACTGTGCCTAAAACAAAAGATGGAAAAGCCAGGGAGTTTCCTGTGGACTTAGGTGACTGATATTCCTTGAAGGGGCTTGGTGAGCCAATAGGAATCCTCCCCTTCCTCCACCACTTTCCCCAGCCTTCAGAGCAATGAAATCACGGGGCATGGGCTGGGGGGGAGGGAGGCTGGGGCTGAACCTGTGTCTTTGAGTGCCTTACCCACAGTATCAGACACACTTCTTCGGGCCTTGTCTCAAATTCACATTACAAGATAGAAAACTCCCAACACCGAAGGCAGTGTTGTTATTCATTTCAGTGAACCTAATCCTAAAATAATCCTGAAAGTGAAAGTGTTAAGTCACTCAGTGCTGTCCGATTCTTTGTGACCCCATGGACTGTAACACCTGGGGCTCCTCTGTCCATGGCATTCTCCAGGCAAGAATATTGGAATGGGTTGCCATTCCCTTCTCCAGGGGATCTTCCCGACCTAGGGATCGAACCCATCGTGGGTGGATTCTTTACCATCTGATCACCAGGGAAGCCCAAATCAATGTTATTTACTCCTTCTTGCATGAAAATACCATCACACAGTCAAGTCACTTCTCGCTCCTTGCAGCTCTTGGCCAGCATACCTTTCTAGGATGTGGCCGTCTAGCTAGCAGCCTCACCACATCTATCATAGGACACCTGCCACTTCCTTCCTCTGCAGAGCACTTTTGTGCAGCCCTACCTTAGTAGTTTTGCAGGCAGCACCCCTTTCTGCCTCATTTCCTGCCTGCACCATCAGATAGAAGATACTGTCTGCCTTTTCCTGCATAAATTCCGGACTTTGAGACCTGTCATGTCCGGATCCAGATGTTACATGGTTTTTCCTCCTTAGGTCCTCATAGGAGCACTTGGAGTCTGGTGCTTAATACCTGGGTCAGGAAGATCCCCTGGAGGAGGAAATGACAACCCACTTCAGTATTCCTCCCTGGAGAATCCCATGGGCAGAGGAGCCTAGTGGGCTCCAGTCCATGGGATTGCAAAGAGTCAGACATGAGTGATTGAGCACACTGAGCTACTTCTCCAGGTCAAACTTTTATTCTTCCTTTCCTATTCTTTTTTCCATTTTTGGAAATTTCAAAACTAACACCCTTTCATGAATAGTCCCCATTGCATGTTTCTGATAAAATACAGTTCTGATATTTCCAAAGGTCTTTTTTAAAATTTACTAGTCCCAAATATGTCTGACAAGTCAGATAATAAGAAGTGACAGTAATCTTTAGATATCTGGAAGGAAAAGGACTGATGCCCAGGTCCCAGTCTCTGTGCTGGTAGTATGGCCTTGAAGGAGGTACTTTTCCAGGCAACTGTGTGTATGTGAAGAATGAGGGATTAGATTTTATAACTGCTAAGATGGGGTTGATTATCAAAGAAACACATTTTCACTGAAATAAAAACATGTATTTCCACTCAACGTATGATACTTAAAGAATTAAAAATCATAATCCTCCATGCTCATGTTCTAATCAATCAAATATTAGTTTATTTTCTCAAACTAAATTTGCATTTATATTTTTCACATGATTTGTAATGTGGTTTAGTTTGTGTTTCCTAGTTTGCACTTTTGTAAAACTTCAACTGAAAAATAATCCAACTGACTAATATTCATTTCACTGCTAAGAGGCAGAATTAAGTCCTTAATTTCATCCTTCATTATGAATTCCAACAACTTACTTTATATTCATTCATTTACAGTACATTAATTGCCTTTTTCCACACATGACAAGTTTGAATCTAACATATTTAGACTAGAACAAATTTACTGAGACCAAATGCAGTATATTTGACTTTTTCATCACAAAAAAACAATTCTGTTTAAGACATTGGGACATCAAGTCCATTAACACCTTTGCCTGTCTAGTTTTCCCAAGAATGAACTTGGATTATCTTCTTGAAAGATAGGATGCTACTTCTTCATGCTTTTAGAAACTATTTTCTAAGGAATCAGTTCAGTCCAAGATTATAACCAAATAATGTAGTAAACAAATTGTAAAAAAAAAAAAAAATTAAGAATAAAGAAAAAAGACAGTTGATTAATTAATATGTGGACAGGGAAAAGAGTAGAATGTTGATTAAACAATGTTGATATTATGTCAGTGGGCATATCCAAGAACATACATTTTGAATTATGAGATAATTTTTAATACTGTGGCTGCAGAGATTTCTGCCATGCATGAAAAGGGTGCTGATACTATTATTAGCTAAGTTGTAAGTCGTCATGCCTGTGAAAGCTCTGCTATGGCTCAAAACTCTCAGCTAACTTAAGCTCATTAGCTGATGGAAAGAAAAATAATAAAAGTAGAAAAAAATATAAATGGAACCAAATCCCATAATTTATTTTTACTCATTTCCCGTATCTCTAGTAGTAGCAACTTGCTCAGTCAGGCTGGCTGTTTGTGATCCTATGGACCGTAGTCTGCCAGGCTCCTCTGTCCATGGGATTCTCCAGGCAAGAACTGTGAAGTGGATTGACATACTGGATCCTTCTCCAGAGGATCTTCCCAACCCAGGGATTGAACGTGGGTTTCCTACATTGCAGACAGATTCTTTACTGTTTGAGGTACAGAGTTCCTGCATCTCTGCTCTTATTTAACTGCCATATAATAATAATAGTGAATTAAAACATCGCTACCATTGTGTTTTTTCATTATCTCTAGTATTTGTAACGGAATTTTCTCTTTATATATTGGAATATCTTGCTATATTTTGAAATACCTATCTATTTTTTATAGATTCAGTATATCTGTGCCTTTCATCATTAATTAAGTCTGCTTTCTTATTTCACCTTAAAATATTTCCCATAAATTTTACCTACTTACAAAAGAGGAGGAAAAGAATAGTGGCAATATTTATATCAAGCAGATAGCTTTGTCTACTTTTTTTATTTTAGCCTTTGAATTTTACTTTAAGCATGTCTTTTGCATATGGAAAAAGGTATTGCTTTAATTTTGGAATCATACTCTTGATTCTACATCCTACCTTTCAGCTTTTATATCTCTTTTAAAAAAGTTTTTTTTCAAATTATTAAAGTATGATAACACATTTGCAGGAGACTTTGAAAATACAGAGCAAGATTGCATATAGTTCCAATATATATTACAATTATTTTTTAAGTAGATAAATTAAGATTTTTAGTTGAAGTTTCAATATCAAACTCTCAAAAATTAATAGAATGAATATACAGAGAAGTAGAAGGATATTATAGACTACATCTCTCATCTGTATAAAATGTACTGGTACCCTGTTTTATTCAGCTTTTTATCTTTTATTGGATTAATAATGATTGTTTTAAATTCAAAAATTAAATAAATTTGTAGCCATACATATATACACACACACACACATATATATATACACACATACATACATATATATATATATATATATATATATATAGCATTGGTTATCTTAAAACTTTTCAGGCTGTTATTAACCTTTTGTATACCTCAAATAGCCCATGATGACTATGGACCTGGTTATATGGGAACGAGAAGTACTGTATTTTATGATTATATCTTTTCAGTCCTTAGTATCCTATTAATCTAACTAGAACTGTGAAAACATTGCTGTGGATTTTTATATTGTGTATTTCATGTAGCATGTTTGTTTCAACCCTTAGATAATTCTAGGGAGCTGCAGGCATTGCTGTCAGTGTTGTCATTTACTGACCTCTTCAATAAATGGATCTGCCTGCACCCATTTTCATCAACAACATCCCTGCTCAAAAATTCTTTCTGAAATTCAGCCTTCAATATCTGAAGATATTTCCTTAAGAAATGTTTGGTGAAAGGGCATATTTCCTAACTATCCAAAGATGTAGTGAATAATTCTTTTTCTTCAATATTTGAAGATCAGTATGGTTACACAGGCAGTTCTTGAAATATGCCCTTCTCTCCCAGAATTTCTCATGTAACTCTAATTTTATTTCCAAGTAGAATGACTTTGTCCTTAATAGCTTATGCATTTACTTATATTACATTTATAATTTTATGAAACTACAAGTTAGTCATGAGGGCTCTCATAAATACCCTGCTTTATGACTTTTTCTAGGCAAATAATAGAGCCCAATGCTTTGGCCAAAGTATTGGAGCTTCAGCTTATTTTCTGCCCCTTTGTAATTTAAACATGCTCAGATAATTTGTTTTGGTTAAGAAAAAAGTGGAAGTGACATGTAGTATGTGACTTTAAAAAGACAGCAGTAACACTTGAGTTTTAAGTCATCAAATTAACAAATACCCAAGTGAATAATATGTGAAGATGAATACACTGAACAGCTTTCCCTTTGCACAAGCTATAACGGTGGGTGCAAATGACCTGATGGTGGACGGAAACTTCACCAGCCAGAGTCCCTGAGGAAGAAGCCGAGTCCTCCACTCACCCAGTTTTCATGGTCCTTGTCTTATGAGAAAGAACTTACTTCTTTCTGTCTCATATTTGGGAGTTGCTGCTCTAGCATAATGGGTCTATTTGACCTGTGTCTTTATGATCACATCTCTTTGTTATTGTAGATATAGTCCCAGTGAGTCCTATCTGCTTTGGATATTTTCTCCTCTTTAGTCAAGAGGAAATATTCTTGACTATATGCAGGATTATCAATCTTGAACTAGTTAGTCTTCTCTGATAATACCTAGTCATAGTTCAGGTCTCTGAGGTTAGTTCTTCAGGTCCATCATCTTTTCTGTAGGGAGCTAAATAATATTCTTAATTGCCTTCATCTGGGTGAAACACAGGAGTCATAGTTTGAACAGAGAGATGTAAAGGATATCTCTCTCCCCCATCTCTTTGTTCTTTTAGCTTCTAGATAACTTTGATATTCATTTTCTTTCATCCTATTGTGTCCCATACAATAGAGATTCCACCCTTTACAGATTTCAACAAAATTTTTAGCCTACTAAATGCAATATCCATTTTACAATATCTTTTCAAAATCTACTCTCTAATGTCATACAAGGGACACTGCCACTTCAAGGATTAATTGCTTGCATTTAAAGTACTCATGTAAGAAAACTCTTGAATGACTCTGTAAAGAATATCAGGGTCCAGGAAACAAAGCTAAACGTAAGTAACTGATAAGGTAGTAGATTGGGGTATCAAAATTACAAACTGGCAGAGAAACATTGGAGGATGAGCGAAAGTTGATAATCAGTTTGCTGGGGGGAGAATATGTCAGATATTTTTTATGTCTTATAGCATTTTTCTTCAGAAAATCTCCTCATACACAATTTTACAGATAACAAAATTGAGTTCAGAGAAGTTGAAGAATAGAATGAGGATCTCAGATAGCAGGTAAGGGCTTCCCACATGGCACTGGTGGTAGAGAACCTGCCTGCCAGTGCAGAAGACATAAGGGATGCTGGTTCTATCCCTGGGTTGGGAAGATCCCTTGGAGGAGGGCATGGCAACCCACTCCAGTATTCTTGCCTGGAGGCTCCCATAGACAGAGGAGCCTGGAGGGCTATAGCCCACAGGGTTGCAAAGAGTTGGGCATGACTGAAGTGACTTAGCACAGCACGTTGTTTATAAGTTAAATTTGTCGTTATTCCTACATCACCCTGCTTTCTGGGGAGCAGGAGATTTTGTTACTGAGTCCATGCTCATACTGCTTGCCAAATGACAGGCCAATATATGGAGAGACAAATTGTTGGGGCAAGAAACAAATGTTTTATTAAAAAAGCCAGCTTTCTGAGAAAATGGTGGACTAGTGTCCCAAAGAACCATCTTGCTGGGGTTTGGATGCTAGTTTCTTTTATAGAACAAAAGGGGGAAGGGAGTAAGGAGGTAAAGTTTAAAAGGCTAAGTTGTTGCAAATATTTCCTGGTTCTGATTTCTTCTTTCCTGCATCCATTCATAGGTAGGCTTGATCAGAATGTGTGCTATGAACTTAAACAAAGGTATTTTTGCTTAATACTACGACATGGGAGGCAGGGATTCCGGAGATGGGTCATTATGTATACTTTAAGGTATAGGCTGTGCCGTGCTGAGTTGCTTCAGTTGTGTTCGACTCTTTGTGACCATATGGACTATAGCCCACCAGGTTCCTCTGTCCGTGTGGTTCCAGAAAAGACTGAAGTGGGTTGCCATTTCCTTCTCCAAAGGTATAGGCAACACCCCTTTAATGATTGACTTGTAGCAAAAACAACAGACTACAAAGATTAAAGCAAAAGAAACAGATGTAATATGGAATCAGATTTGTTCCACTCTACAAAATTTTATACTTTGACCAAAGAATATAGTCACTAGAACTTTAGTAATGCTTTTGTCTAGTTTATGTCTGTATAATTCCTCTGCGTTTAATTCCTTATGCTTTCAGGAGAGAGCCAGGGCACACACACCAGGGGAACAGCATTTCCAGGTCTGATGATACTATACTGCTCTTCATAGTTTCATTGGATGATAATATTCATGGGCTCTGCTTTAATTTCAGCCTTTCCTACAGAGGCTCACCCAAAACCAATCAGTGATAATTCAGGCCACCTGGCTTCTTTTGCTGGACTATGACTTCTGACCAGTTACTAATCAAAAATTCTCCAATACTTTCTATTCTATAAAATATTGTCATATCAAAACTAATTCCTATTAATTACTTTTAAAAAAGTGGTGATGTGCGGGGAAATGGAAGGGGGGCAGGCAGTCTATAAGTTGATAAAGAGCATACAATCATACACAGGAAGCAAGAGAGAAGAGCTCTGAAGGTAAATACTGAGGGATTAGCAAAAACTCTTGAAAGAAAGTTAGCCTTTCAAAGACTGGAAATTATTGGATTCAAGACAAGATCCAAGGATTAGAGGAGCAACCAGAGACTATCTATCTGCATAAGCTGTGAAATAAGCAGAAAATGACTTTACATCATATCTATGGTATGATGGGGGACTTCTCTGGTGGCTCAGCTGGTGAAGAATCCACCTGAAAGGGCAGGAGACTTCAGTTTGATCCCTGGGCTGGGGAGATCCCTTGGAGAAGAGAATGGCCACCCTCTCCAATCTTCTTGCCTGGAGAATCCCATGGACAAAGGAGCCTGGCAGGCTGCAGTCTATGAGGTCACAAAGAGATGGACAAGCCTGAACAGCTAACACTATGGAATGATAAAAGGATGGAGTTGGAAGTGGGAACGCACAGGGAAGGATGGAGAGATTTAGAGGCAGGAGAAGGGATGTTGGAGGGGTCCAATAGACTAGATGATGAGATCTAGATGAGACTGGTTTCATCTTCCTTGTAGATATAGAGTAAAGAGGGCATCCAGTGTGACTGGCTTCCATCACTGACCGTGAAAATCTCAGGTGGTTTGATATCTTCTCATTTGCTTTCATATTCTGCAGTTTACTATGCTGTGACTAAAAGAAGGCTTTTTTTCTTAACTCATAGTGATTCTTAAATCTAAAAATTGTTCTTTAAATCAATTCTGAAAAATTTGCAGCATCAGAATGTTGGTTTTGCCCCCTTCTTTTTATTCTGTGTGGATTTCCAGTTAAAGGCTGTTAGGACTTCTCATTGGTCATTGATTTCACCTAACCTCTCTTTCATAGTTTCATGTCATAATTTCAATTCTATGTTGAATTATGAATAATCTCTTCCTGTTTCTCTTACAGTTTGTTGATGTTCTCAACAGCTCTGCTTTATCATTTAAACACATCAGATGAATTTTAAATTTCAGTGATTATATTTTGTATCCCTTTAACTATAGTTCTGATCACTTTTAGTTGTTTCATTTCTTTATAATATTTTCTGTGTCTCCTATTATTTCTTTCAACATTGTGACTGTACTTGTTTTATACATTGTTTCTTATAGTTTCAGTATCTATACTCTGTGTGTATCTTATTCTGCAGTCTGTATTCTTGATTAGGTTATCGTGTTTCCTCACATTTTTAAATGTAATTACAAGCTGTTTGTTGGAACTTTAATCTTCAGAACCTGCGTTGAGATGATTAATCTTTGTTCCTGCCAGGACTAGGGAGCTCTACTAATCTGGAAATACAATTTTATAAAAGTTTGTCTCTTGAATGTCGATTTCACTTCGTGAGAGTGTGGTCTAACTCAAATCCCAGGACTGTATGAGAGAAGTGCTAGGTATAGAATTATTAAGGAAGATAAGATTATTTGCCAACCTAAGTCTGACAGACACAGCTTGTCTTTCTTTTTGCTTCATTTGACCACTATGCAAATTTTTCTGTGTGTCCCCTTTCCATCAGCATACTTATTTTGGTTACCTGTCTTAATGTGTAGCATCTCAGGTTTTGCTCCTAGACTTGTCAGAACAATTCATCCCACTGGAGGTACTGAAAACCAACAAAGTTCAAGGTTTCTGGGTTAAACACACATCCAGGGGAGTCCTGGTTTCTGTGTGGATTTTCAACTCATGATTAGTTCAGTGTTTTTTCAACTGCTCTGTTTTGTGAGGACTTTTGGTTTTGGTGTTATGGCTCGTGGAAGACATCACTTATAGTTTTGTAAACTCTGTAATGCTCTCCCAAGTATGTGAGATCTAATTTAAGGAGTATTTAAGTGTTTAGTAGAGAAAGGACATTTCAGAATAGAATATTTATTTTATGAACCTTTAATACAGAAAAGTATGACAGATTGAGTAGTAATCCATAATTTCCCATCCATGGATTTCCCTGGTGGCTCAGAGTGTACAGAATCTGCCTGCAATGCAGGAGACCCAGGTTCGATCCTTGGGTCAGAAACATCCCCTGGAGTAAGGGAATGACAACCCACTCCAGGAGTCTTTCCTGGCAAATCTCATGGACAGAGGAGATTGATAGGCTACAGTCCATGGGGTCAAAAAGCAAGGAATGAATGACTAACATAAAAATACTATATGAATATAAAAAATTCAGATTACTCTGAAAGTTATAAAATACATTTCCCTATACTGCAAACTTCTTTCCATTCAAAGTATGTGGGTATGTGTAAAATATTATGAAAATATGCCAAAATGACCTCTAATTTTACATTAAATATTATCTGTATTTTAAAAAGTATGATTATCACATCAGAGAGATCACATTTTTTACACTCTTCTGTTCTTTACTTTTTTGGCTTAATGTACTTTAGAGATTTTCCACATTAACTTATAAAAATGTACCTATTTAACTTTATTTTTATTGAAGTATAAATTGACTTACTATATTATATTAGTTTGTGTACAGCATAGCAATACAATATTTTTATAGATTATACTCCATTTAAAGTTATTACAAATATTGGCTAAATGCCGTGTGCTTTACAGTATATTCTTGTTACTTTCTTTATTTTGTGTTTAATACTTTATACTTCTTAATACATAAACCCTATCTTTTCTCCCTTCCATTCCTAGAATTACTAGTAATTCTCTTTATCTATAAATCTTTTTCTATTTTATTATAGTTATTAGTATATTTTATAGATTTCACATTTAAGTGATAACATATGAAGAGGTGGCAAGAATACACAGAAGAATTGTACAAAAAAGATCTTCATGACCCAGATAATCACAATGGTGTGATCACTCACTAGAGCCAGACATCCTGGAATGTGAAGTCAAGTGGGCCTTAGAAAGGATAACTAACAAACAAAGCTAGTGAAGGTGATCAAATTCCAGTTGAGCTATTTCAAATCCTGAAAGATGATGTTGTGAAAGTACTGCACGCAGTATGCCCGCAAGTTTGGAAAACTCAGCAATGGCCACAGGACTGGAAAAGGTCAGTTTTCATTCCAATCCCAAAGAAAGGCAATGCCAAAGAATGCTCAAACTACCACACAATTGCACTCATTTCAAACGCTAAAGTAATGCTCAAAATTCTCCAAGCCAGTCTTCAGCAATATGTGAATTGTGAACTTCCAGATGTTCAACCTGGTTTTAGAAAAGTTAGAGAAATCAGAGATCAAATTGCCAACATCTGCTGGATCATCAAAAAAGTAAGAGTTCCAGAAAAACATCTATTTCTGCTTTATTGACTATGACAAATCCTTTAACTTTGTGGATCACAATAAAGTGTGGAAAATTCTGAAAGAGATGGGAATACCAGACCACCTGAGCTGTTTCTTGAGAAACCTGTATGCAGGTCAAGAAACAACAGTTAGAACTGGACATGAAACAACAGACTGGTTCCAAATAGGAAAAGCAGTACATCAAGGCTGTACATTGTCACCCTGTTTATTTAACTTATATGCAGAGTACATCATGAGAAATGCTGGGCTGGAAGAAGCACAAGCTGGAATCAAGATTGCCGGGAGAAATATCAATAACCTCAAATATGCTGACGACACCACCCTTATGGCAGAAAGTGAAGAGGAACTAAAAAGCCTCTTGATGAAAATGAGAGGAGAGTGAAAAATTGGCTTAAAGCTCAACATTCAGAAAACTTAATTCATGGCATCTGGCCCCATCATTTCATGGGTAATAGATGGGGAAATAGTGTCAGACTTTATTTTTTGGGCTTCAGAATCACTGCAGATGGTGATTGCAGCAATGAAATTAAAAGATGCCTACTCCTTGTAAGAAAAGTTATGACCAACCTAGATAGCAGAGACATTACTTTGCCAACAAAGGGCATTCTAGTCAAGGCTATGGTTTTTCCAGTAGTCACGTATGGATGTAAGAGTTGGACTATAAAGAAAGCTGAGCGCCAAAGGACTGATGCTTTTGAACTGTGGTGTTAGAGAAGACTCTTGAGAGTTCCTTGGACTGCATGGAGATCCAACCAGTCTATCCTAAAGGAAATCAGTCCTGGGTGTTCATTGGAAGGTCTGGTGTTGAAGCTGAAACTCCAATACTTTGACCACCTCATGCAAAGAGCTGACTCATTGGAAAAGACCCTGATGCTAGGAAAGATTGGGGGCAGGAGGAGAAGGGGAAGACAGAGGATGAGATGGCTGGATGGCATCACCAGTCAAAGGGACTCTCAAGAGCCTTCCCCAACACCACAGTTCAAGAGCATCATTTCTTTGACACTCAGCTTTCTTTATAGTCCAACTCTCACATCCATATATGACTACTGGAAAAACCATAGCCTTGACTAGACGGAATTTGCTGGCAAAGCAATGTCTCTACTTTCTAATATGCTGTCTAGGTTGGTCACAACTCTTCTTCCAAGGAGTAAGCGTCTTTTTATTACATGGCTGCAGTCACCATCTGCAGTGATTTTGGAGCCCACAAAATAAAGTCAGCCACTGTTTCCACTGTTTCCCCATCTATTTTCCTTGAAGTAATGGGACCAGATGCCATGATCTCTGATTTCTGAATGTTGAGCTTTAAGCCAATTTTTCACTCTCTTCTTTTACTTTCATCAAGACGCTCTTTAGTTCTTTTTCACTTTCTGCCATAAGGGTGGTGTCATCAGCATATCTGAGATTATTGATATTTCTCCTGGAAATCTTGATTCCAGCTTGTGCTCCATCCATCTCAGAATTTCTCAGGATGTACTCTGCATATAAGTTAAATAAGCAGGGTGACAATGTACAGCCTTGACGTACTTCTTTTCCTATTTGGAACCAGTCTGTTGTTCCATGTCCAATTCTAACTGTTGCTTTCTGACCTGCATACAGGTTTCTCAAGAAACAGCTCAGGTGGTCTGGTATTCCCATCTCTTTCAGAATTTTCCACAGTCTACTGTGATCCACACAGTCAAAGGCTTTGGCATAGTCAATAAAGCAGAAATAGATGTTTTTCTGGAACTCTCTTCCTTTTTCAATGATCCAGTAGATGTTGGCAATTTGATCTGGTTCCTCTGCCTTTTCTGAAACCAGCTTGAACATCTGGTAGTTTACAGATCACATACTGTTGAAGCCTGGCTTGGAGAATTTTGAGCATTACTTTGCTAGTGTGTGAGATGAGTGCAATTGTGCGGTAGTTTGAGCAGTCTTTGGCACTGCCTTTCTTTGGGATTGGAATGAAAACTCACCTTTTCCAGTCCTATAGCCACTTCTGACTTTTCCAAATTTGCTGGCATATTGAGTGCAACACTTTCACAGCAACATCTTTCAAGATTTGAAATAGCTCAACTGGAATTCCACTACCTTTTTCATAGTGATGCTTCCTAAGGCCCACTTGACTTCATATTCCAAGTTGTCTGGCTCTTGGTGAGTGACCACACCATCGTGATTATCTGGGTAATGAAAATCTTTTTTGTACAGTGCTCATGTGTATTCTTGCCCCCTCTTCTTAATATCTTCTGCTTCTTTTAGGTCCATACCATTTCTGTCCTTTATTGAGTCCATCTTGGCATGAAATGTTCCCTTGGTATCTCTGATTTTCTTGAAGAGATCGCTAGTCTTTCACATTCTATTGTCTTCCTCTATTTCTTTGCACTGATCACTGAGGAAGGCTTTCTTATCTCTCCTTGGTATTCCTTGGAACTCTGCATTCAAATGGGTATATCTTTGCTTTTCTCCTTTGCTTTTGGCTTTTCTACATTTCACAGCTATTTGTAAGGCCTCCTCAGACAGCTATTTTACTTTTTTACATTTCTTTTTCTTGGGGATGGTCTTGCTCCCTGTCTCCTATACAATGTCATGAACCTCTGTCCATACTTAATCAGGCACTCTATCTATCAAATCTAGTCCCTTAAATCTATTTTTCACTTCCACTGAATAATCATTAGGGATTTGATTCAGGTCATACCTGAATGGTCTAGTGGTTTTCCCTACTTTCTTCAATTTAAGTCTGAATTTGGCAATAAAGAGTTCATTATCTGAGCCACAGTCAGCTCCCAGTCTTGTTTTTGCTGACTGTATAGAGCTTCTCCATCTTTGGCTGCAAAGAATATAATCAATCTGATTTCAGTGTTGACCATCTGGTGATGTCCATGTGTAGAGTCTTCTCTTATGTCGATGGAAGAGGGTGTTTGCTTGCTATGACCAGTGCGTTCTCTTGGCAGAACTCTATGAACTTTTGCCCTGCTTCATTTTGTACTCCAAGGCCAAATTTGCCTGTTACTCCAGGTGTTTCTTGACTTCCTACTTTTGCATTCCAGTCCCTTATAATGAAAAGGGCATCTTTTTTGGGTGTTAGTTCTAAAAGGTCTTGTAGGTCTTCATGGAACCGTTCGACTTCTTCAGCATTACTGGTCGGGACATAGACTTGGATTACTGTGATATTGACTGGTTTGCCTTGGAAATGAACAGAGATCATTCTCTCATTCTTGAGACTGCATCCAAGTACTGCACTTCAGACTCTTTTGTTGACTATGATGGCTACTCCATTTCTTCTAAGGGATTCTTGCACACAGTAGTAGATATAACTGTCATCTGATTTAAAGTCACCCATTCCAGTCCATTTTAGTTCCCTGATTCTTAGAATGTTGATGTTCACTCTTGTCATCCCGTTTGACCACTTCCAATTTGTGTTGATTCACGGACCTAACATTCCAGTTTCCTATGCAATATTGCTCTTTACAGCATCGGACCTTGTTTCCATCACCAGTCACATCTGCAACTGGGTGTTGTTTTTACTTTGGCTCCATCTCTTCAGTCTTTCTGGAGTTATTTCTCCACTGATCTCCAGTAGCATACTAGGCACCTACTGACCTGGGGAGTTCATCTTTCAGTATCCTATCTTTTGCCCTTTCATACTGTTGATGGGCTTTTCAAGGCAAGAATACCGAAGTGGTTTGCATTTTCCTCCTCCAGTGGACCACATTTCGTCATAACTCTCCACCATGACCCTTCCATCTTGGGTGGCCCTACATGGCATGGCTCATAGTTTGATTGAGTTAGACAAGGCTATGGTCCATGTGATTAGATTGGTTAGCTTTCTGTGAGGATAGTTTTCAGTCTGTCTGCCCTCTGATGGAGAAGGATAAACGGCTTATGAAAGCTTCCTGATGGGATTCCATGGAATTCTCCAGGCCAGAATACTGGAGTGGGTAGCCTTTCCCTTCTCCAAGGAATCTTCAAACCCAGGGATTGAACTCAGGTCTCCCACATTGCCGGTGGATTCTTTACCAGCTAAGACACAAGGGAAGTCTGAGAATACTGGGGTGTTTAGCCTATCCCTTCTCCAGTGGATCTTCCAGACCCTGGAATCAAACCAGGATCTCCTGCATTGCAGGCAGATTCTTTACCAACTGAGCTATCAAGGAAGCCCCTTCTCCTTTTGGGGCCCCTATAATATGAATGTTAATACTGTTACTGTTGTCCCCTAAACTGTTCTCCTTTTTTATTTTCTCATTTTTGCTGTTCAAAATGAATGATTTCTATTATTCTGTATTTAAGATCACTTATGAGTTCTTTTGTGTCACCTAGTCTGGTATTAATTCCTTCTAGCATTTTTTATTGTTGTTATGTATTCTTCAGTTCTATTTCTTAAAAATTATTTTTTAGTTCCTTGTTCAAATCCTTTGTTTATCTGTTCTTTTCCCTATTTCTGTTAGCATTATTATTACTAACACTTTTAACTCTTTATCTGATAAAGTATTTCTCTCTTATTCATTAGTTTTTTTTTCTCAGGAATTTTTTCTTGTTCTTTTGTTTAGAACAAATTCCCCTGTCTTATCATTTGCTTAACTTTCTTTGTGTCTATGAAATGAGGTGAAATAGTTACCTGCCCTGATCTTGAAGGAGCATCCTTTTGTGGGAGCATTCCTATGTAGTCTACATTTCGGTGGAAGATCTGTACCTGAGATGATCAGGGCTCATGTCGTCCACGAGAGTGTTGGCAGCTCTCACATTGGTGGAAGGTAGGAATGGAGATGGAGGGGCTCAAGCTGGAACCAGGTGCTAGCCAAGGCTTCTGCTATGCTCACTGGCTACCACTGCCCTGCTGAGGTGGGTTCATGTCTTAGTGTTCTGGAGCAGAAACCTGACGATCGAATCCAAGTGGGTTCCATTCCCTCGAAGTGTGCACTCTTCCTCCTCTGAGCAATAACACTTTCAACCCAGAGAGGAGCAGCACTGGAATAAGAGGGGCCAGGATAGGCATCCAATGAGGTCTGATGTTCATAGCGAGATAGTGTTGGCACATCAGTTTGAGATCCAGACTGTTTCTGATGTAATGCCTCCGTGAATGCTGTAATGACCTCTCTCACTCTGTTCAGAAGCTGTGCAGGGTCCAAGCTGGCTCTTTCCACCTATCCATGCTCCCTCCTTGGCCCTGGCAGCTTTTTCCCTAGTGTGGAGAAGCAACAGAGCCACGGGGACCAGAGTGGGCACTCAGTGTGGTCCAGGGTGCCCAGGGTAGTCATGGAAACCACCCAGAGTCCCAGGCAGTTTAGTTCTGCTTCCTCTGCCTTGTTCCCAGGAGAAAGCAAGCACGTATATCTTCTTCATGAGCAAAAGTCTCAGTTTCTTACAGCCCTTGTATTCATACTACTGGTTTTCAAGCTAGCTAAAGGGACTTGTCTTCCCAGTGTCGGACCCCAGGGCTGGGGTGTCCACTATGTGGTTTGAACAGCTCACTCTCCAGGGAGAATCTCCAGGCTGGTATAATCCCCTTCCTTGTCTGTGTCCTCCTCCTAGGGGTACAGGTTTCCATGACTGATGCTCTTCTCTTCCCACCTAACTCCATTTGGATCTTTCTTTACAACCTTGGTTGTATGAGTCCCTCTGCCAGTTTGTTTTCAATGAGAATTGTTCCATACATAGATACATTTTTGATGTGTTCATGGGAGGAGGTGAGCTCAGTATCCTTCTCTGCCATCTTGATATCCTCCTGACAATAATGTACCTATTTAATTTTAAACTTCATAGTTTTCCATGTATAGATGAATCATAATTTATTTGATCATTTATTGTTTGGTGGATATTTTAGTTTAATTCCTTGCTTTTTTTTTTTTCCCACACACACACACAAGTAAGGATGCTACAAGCAATGTTGCCCATTTCATAGAATTTCACATATACGAAACAGCAGTGGAATTCCAGAGTCAGAAGGTCTCTAAGTAGTGATTCTTCACTGAATTGAGTTGTAAGATTTGTATTATATTTTTTTCCCTTAGGAAATCTGGATGAACATGTCCCTCACAGACTTTGGTATAGCCTGAACTTCATTGCCTGTACTATTTACACATCCCAACACCTACCGTTCCTTTACCAGTGTTTTATTATAAAACTGAGAATAGGCAATAATTGTCTGTTACAGAGTTGTTGTGAGGTGTAGAGAAATATATGTGATTGCCCGTGTGTGTGTGTGTGTGTGTGTGTGTGTGTGTGTGTGTGTGTGTGTGTGAGTCACTCAGTCATGTCCGATTCTTTGCAACCTCATGAACGAGGCTCCTCTGTCCATGGAATTCTCCAGGCAAGAATACTGGAGTGGGTTGCCATTCTCTACTCCAGGGGATCTTCCCGACCTAGGGATTGAACCCAGGTCTCCTGCATTGCAGGCAGACTCTTAACCAAGTGAGCTACCATAACTGGCCCACTCCTTTTCTGGGACAGTACATGATGGTTTCTGTTTGAGCAATTACAGGCCTCTGCTGAGCCAAGTCTCTGGACGTTTGCCCCAAACTTTGGGTGAATGCCCATTTATGGCCCTTATTTGGTGAAAAGAAATAGCTGTTTGCTTTTATTCTTCTAACTGTAGTTATTAGTGAAGCTAGAGAAGGGAAAATCCCATAAGAGACCAATGGAAGAAAAAGTTTCTGGGGTGATCTTTAGTTCAAAAATAAATATGGTAGGAGTTGTGGGGAGTATTAAATTGTATATTTGTAACCATTGCCCTTTGAAAATGAATTGCCTTGGTTTACATTAAAACACTAGTATAATTTTGAAAATGTAAGAAGCTAAGAAAAAAGTGAAACCGTGAAACAAGAGAGAAAAAGTCCAAGAATATAGAATATAGTTATTTTTATTGGTCCTTGAATTTATCATGAAGACCTGTATTTCCATATTATATTTGGAAGCTGGTAGCTGTGCACCATTTTATTTTTTAAAAACCTTTTAATTTTGTATTGGGGTATAACCAATTAACCATGTTGTGATAGTTGCAGGTGAACAGCAAAGGGACTCAGCCATACATATACATGTGTCCATTCTCCCCTCAACTTCCCTCCTGTCTGGCTGCCACATAATACTGAGCAGAGTTCTCTGTGCTGTGCACTATTTTAATGCTAGTTTTCAGCTTCTCATCCTCCCGCTGCCTCCCTCCACCACCACCTTGAGAGGCAGGCTCCAGGTTTTCATCAACAATACTTCATGTTTTGCTGTCTGGCTGCTTCTCTGCATCCACTATTTCTTGTGAGACCACACTGAGAACAAATAAATGAGCACTCTTCACACTTCGAAAGGAGACCCAAAGGGAAGAAGAATGAAATTGGGGCCAAAAGGTTAAGAGAGGAAAGATGTAGTTACTCTTTTTCTGGGCCAATACATGGTGGTTTCTGTTTGAGTGAGCAATTACAGACCTCTGGTTAGCCAAGTCTCTGAACTTTGGCCCCACACTTTGATAATTTGATCCTCACTGTAGTTGTCTTTGAATTTTTCACGCATTTTTTTTGTCTTGGTGTTCTGAGTCAAAATGTCTCAGGTAAAAACTTCCCATTCTCTCTAATAAATTTCCAGTTTCCATCTACTGCGGTAACAGTGCTAAGGTGTTTCTCTATTTCTCTGTCTCCCTCACACACACACATTGTTCTGCAGTCTCAGAGCCAATGAAAGTTGAATCTAATATGAGAAATCATATATCAGATGCCGGGGTTCAGCCTCGGCGGGTCTGGGGGGTCTTGAGGGATGAGTGGTGTCGGCGGAAGAACTGAGCTGAGTCGATGTGTGGTGATGGAGCAGTCTCTCTTTATTGCTGTTAATTTTGTGGGGTGATGGAGCAGTCTCTCTCTTTTATTGTTGGTTTACAGTTTTATAGCCAAAAGACCTCCCCATTACATCATTACATCACCTATCATTCTATACAATTTTTTGTTTTCTACCTTCCATAGCAACCTTATCATTGAGCTCATTCCCCAATCTATCATGAAACATTCCCCTTACGGAAGTCAGATTTCTATGTAGTTAGATTTAACAATAGTATGTTTACCATTTGAATGTCTTCAGTATACTTCATTCAATCATGATAAGTACATCAATCTAAGTAGAAAGGTTACATTTCTCTTATCAGGTGCAACTGTGTAGAAGCTAGAGGGAAGGGCTTAAGCTTGAAACTGTTTTATTCTAGTAACCTACTCCAGTTCTTACGAGGAAAGAGGAAAGAGGACAAAGAGACAGTTTAGAAAGAGGAAAGAGGACTAAGAGATAGTCTAGCAGCACTGCTTTAGCAATAAAACCCTATTAACCTTATATAACTACTATAATGAATTCCTATGTCTATATTATCCTAAAGCAATCAATGTCTCCAACTATGCTGGCCGTAGTTATGAGCATTCCTAAGTCCCATTCCAGCCTGGTTTCTTCAAGGAAGGGAGCCTCCTCCGTGGAGTGGTTGGGGGAGAGGGAGGTGGAAAGGTGACCCAAGTACGAGCCTTTCTGGTGGTGGCCTTGCCATGACCCCCAGAGAACTCTTGGTAAACTCCCCAGTAATGAGTAGGAGGAGTAGTAATCTATTTGAATGTCCCTTTCATTCCTCCTTAGCCCCCAGGGAAGGCGATCCACCTTCCCAGATCCATTGTCTGGGGGGATTATCTCATGATGAATTCTTTCCAACTGGGACTGACCTACTGAGATGAGCCAATGTTCTGAGCATGGACAGAACTCCCAAGAAAAATACGGGGGTGGGGGGGGGGCTA
>ML660787.1:9653075-9765299 GCA_007570785.1 Antilocapra americana | reverse complement strand
ATATATATACACACACACACACCACAGGAACCTTTTCTTTTGATCTCATCATTATGATGAAATTTTGATAAGGATTTTGTGAGACTATCAACTAAAAGATGGTGTTTTAACAGAGAACTGTTAAATGTTATATTATGTGGCAGCATAGACGGGAG
Source organism: Antilocapra americana (assembly GCA_007570785.1). Lineage (NCBI taxonomy): Eukaryota > Metazoa > Chordata > Mammalia > Artiodactyla > Antilocapridae > Antilocapra > Antilocapra americana. Next base: position 9,765,144 of record ML660787.1, on the reverse strand, counting down.
GGGACTTCGTGGAGAATGGATACATGTATATGTATGGCTGAATCCCTTTACTGTCCTCCTGAAACTATCACAACATTGCTAATGGCTATGTGCATGCCTGCTAAGTTGCTTCAGTCAGGTCTGACTCTTTGCCACCCCATGGACTGACTGTAGCCTGCCAGGCTCCTCTGTCCATGGGATTCTCCAGGCAAGAATACAGGAGTGGATTGCCATGCTCTCTTCCAAGGAATCATTCCTAACCCAGGGATTGAACCTGTGTCTCTTATGTCTCCTGCTTTGGCAGGTGGGTTCTTTACCACTAGTGCCACCTGGACAGCCCAAATTGGCTATACTCCAATATAAAATAAAAAGTTTAAAAAAAGATGGCATTTTAAAACTTGTATGATTTGTTTATCAATTGGTTCTTGACTATAAAGTCATTTTTTATCATAATTATTTGTAGAATATTTTTGCCTAAATCCTATCTGCTCTTTGCAATTAATAGTTTAGATTACAATTTGCTAACAAATAAACTAGGGTAGATTTTTAACAGATTTCCCAGTAAACCAATGGGGTAATCATTGAGAAGGAATGAGTAATTCTCATTTGAAATTTAGATAAACTCTGTCCCGAACACATCACTGTGTGTCTATATCTATAGAACTGATAGAAATAAATGCATTAACAAATACATATGCCGCGTCCCATTATTAACTGGGATAAACTACTACATAAAGTTATAATCCAGGATTTTTATGAGATAAAAATGAAATCGTATCCTTATTTAGCAGTTGCGTAAAGCAGGGGAGTGGTGGCCAGGTGATCCTGGCTGGAGGGCGAGCGCTCCATAGCCTTTGTGCTGTGATGAGAGGCAGGGGCCCTGGTGTGCCATCCAACACCTACAGAGTGGTTAGGTTACAGACTTCTCACTTGGGAAAAGCATGCTAGCATTCTTGACAATATTTCTGGAAAGAAGAAAAAAGGGACCTTCTTTGAGGCAATAAAGACAAGGAAGAAAGGTTGGGATACTGAAGCTTCTGATTTGACGATCATTATAGTTTTAATAAAAGCAGACACAAATTTATCAAGTACCGTGCCACATTCAAAGTGTCAGGAAGTTTAAACACACTATTTAGTCTTCATAATTGATAAGGTAAAACTATTAACAGTTTGCAAGAGGAACATTATTGCACTTACAGATTATAGAACTAAAGATGAGGGAAGTTAAATAACTTTTCTATGATTACAGTTGAGTGGAAAATTCAGGATATTAAAAGAAGACTTTCTGACTCAGGAGTTGATGTAGTTCCCAATGTTCTATATAATAAAACATTATTTTATCATCCGCACCTTGGATAGTTAAGGTGTTGGATGATCCACTTACAGTTGAGATGAGAAGTAGCAATAGTTTTTTTTTTTTTTTTTTTTGCTGTCATGCAAAATACTAGATTTGGTACTGTTTACTATAGTAGGCAGAGGAGTAGCCTCCAGAGATGTCCAGAATCTAATTCCAGGACCCTGTGAATACATTGCCTTCTCTGACTAAAGTGACTTTTCAGATATGATAATGATAAGGACTTTGAGACTAGGAGATTATCCTGGCTTATTTCAGTGGTCTGATCTAACCACGGGGGAGGTGGGAGGATCAGAATCAGAGAGAGAGAGATGTGATGACAAAGCAGAGGTCAGACTGACACATGAAGAACGGGCCATGAGCCAAGGAATGTGGGCAGCCTCTGAATGCTGGAAAAGTCCAGAAAACATTCTCCCCTGGAGCTTCCAGAAAGAATGCAGCTTTGCTGACTCATTTTAGACTTCAGTCCTCTGGTGCTGTAATATAATAAATTTGTGTTGTTTTAAGCCACTGTGTTTGTGGCAACCTAGAGCAGCATTTGGAAACTAATACACTTACTTGTTCTGTTTAAATCATGAATATAAATACGTGCTGGGTTCTCTATTTGATTATTCTATATGGATACACATTTCATTACTCTGTTATCATCATGAAAGTAAATTAATCAGAGGCAAAAATCAAATCTCAGCATCAATAGTTGCATAGGTCAGTATGATTCTGATAAGGAGGATATTAAATAACCTTATATACAGCTAAAAGAAGTTAATCTCATCAGGCAGTCAGCTAATGACACTGTTAAAGATGAGTTCCTAGAGCTGTGTATTGTTAAATGTTTCAACTAGAAACCTAGAAGAAGAATTCTGTAGTTAGGGTGCATAAGTCCCTTAGGATGTAAGTGATACTGGTCACCTCCTGAAAGGTTCTTGACCAGCCACGGGAAATGTTATCTATGATATTTTTCTGTGTGTCACTTTTTTAATGGTATATTTTCACCTAGAGGGCTGCAGGCATTAACACAAGGAACAATATAATGATCAGTTACTTTCTATTGGCTGCAAGACACAATTGCTGATTTCTTTGTGGCATATAAACATAACTAAGCTCTGGCTTGATTAAGTACCTGGCTTCAAACAAGGTCAAATTAGCTCAGCGGTAGAAGGAGCATCTATATCCCCTAAGTCCTTCACTGGGGGTTTGGTGGATCCAGAAGGAAACAATGGCTGTATTCTTTCCTCTTAACATAGGTCCCAGGAAATAATACAGGACATAGGAATCTTTCAAACTGATTGCGCAGGCTGGATGTGGATACGAAGATGATGGATTTCCTTGGATCCAGGTTGGGCTGGAGAGAGGTCCTACCAAAACTGAGCCAAATAACAGCTGCTCCGTCCCCACTGTCCTAGAGCAGGGTCCTTCTATCTCCTAGGAAGTTCCCTCAACATCCCTCACAGTTCATAGTGGTGAAACCTCTTAACCCATCACTACTCCGGAGAGAATATTATTAATGCATTAATGAAGGCAGTGAATGATTGCTAAGTCCGTTTCTGCTCCTTTTTATTTTGCGTATGAAAATAGTGAAAAGAATAATCTGAGATATGAGGGAAATTGTCCAAGCATAATGTTACAAATTAATTTTTTTTGCAAGAAATGTCAGTTAACTTATTTAAAAATCCTGGTGTAGGAAGGAATCTGGCCATAGGAATCTCCACCTAATTATCACTTTTGTTTTTTTGAAATTGAACATCTCCTGTTAGAGTTTTTATAGATAAGTCATAAAATTCTAGTTGAATTCTCAATTTGTGTATTTTAAAACAATATTAGGAGCACAGTATGACCTGATGGGAGATTTTAAAACAACTCAGCATTGTGTTTAATTATGCTAACTCAATTTTATGTAAAGTTTGACACTAAGTTTGTGTTGGAGGACAAGTGAATTTTATTAATCTGTAGGTCTTAAAAAATGAGAGGTATCACTTTTCAGGAGTTTTAATATATGACTATAAAAAGAAAAAAAACATTCTTGTCAGGCCAAATTAGAAAACCTTATCTGGGGAAAATACTAAGTTTTTAAAAACAATTTAAATGTGTGCTATATGGAACAAAGTAAGTTACATAATCATTCCATCTTGATTTTTCATTTTGGGGAATGTATGTTACAGAGATTAAAGTGAAAGAGATTGCTACTAGGCTCACTTGAGATGTTAGTCATTGCCACTAATAGTGGTAACCATTGTAAGCAACATCACAAGATTTAAAAGCAGTTTTCTCTCATAAGGAATGCATACAAAATTATGTGCTGTGCTCAGTAGCTCAGCCATATCCTACTCTGTAGCCCACCAGGCTTCTCTGTTCTCTGTCCATGGGATTTCTCAGGCAAGAATACTGGAGTGGGTTGACATGCCCTCCTCCAGGGTATCTTTCCAACCCAGGGGTTGAACTCAGGTCTCCTGCATTGCAGGCAGATTCTTTACTGTCTGAACCACCAGGGAAGCCCAAGTTAAATCATATGGATCTTTAAAAATGACATTGTATAACCTAAATATATATAATTTTTACTTGTCAATTGTATCTCAATAAAACTGAAAAAAAAAAAAACTGAGATGAGGTGGAAAAAAAGCAGTTTTTTGCCTGGGTATCTTAATGTCTAGTTGGTGAGATCCCATTTCATAGGTGTGTAGTTAAAATTTATAGAATGGAGAGTCAAACTTGACAGTAGACATTTGATGAGTTATTATAATTAGTGATGACTAGCGACTAGATATTTTGGGTGTTAAATTTGTTCTTAATACCCCTAAGAGATGATCCAGTCACTACCTAATGTACTTGCCTGTTTGCAATTAATATATCACAGAGTGACCACATCCAAGCTTCCTGAAGAACGGTCACTAGCTAATGAAGATGCTTGTAGTCTCCCTGAAGTCCTATCTTCCAGACACTTGCGTCCATGATTTTGTTAACATCTTAAGCACGTTCTGGACAGAAAGCTGTTGTGGAATCATTTCCTTGTAGCTCTGGCAAGGAAATATTAAAAAAAAATGATATTTTTGAAAGGTGAAATAAGGCTGTGGTTTTTCTCTGGTTTCATGTTCTGGTTGAAAATCTGAGAGAATTTACAGATGTGTCACTTTTAAGTGATCATTGTATCATAAGCCCATTTGCCCTGACAAAAAAAAAATATTATATATGTGATTTATAATTGATAATTAGTTGAATGAAAATAATGATAATTGTGTAGGAAATAGTAAAGATCTTGGCTAAAATTCAGTAAGCAGAAGTAGGAAGCATATTTTACAGTAGAGAAAGCTGGAAAAAGCTTCTTATTCTAAATTATTATTTATTATTAAACTATTATAGATGATTCAATATACTGCTTTAAAATAAAAATATGAGATGGCAATGGCTAATATAATCATAACTGCTATTTTTGTGATTGTTAGAGACTTTTGTTGATGAAATAATAAAATACTATCAAATGGAAAAAGTAATTGTAGATTCCATGATTGCATATATAGAAAATTTTGTATAGTCCACTCAAAAATATTAGTCATAATGAAAAAGTTCACTTAAGGGGCTAGGTAATATCAAATAATTAAAATACAACTGTTCTTGCATTATAGCAGTAACTAAAAATTATATAACTGATAAATACTACTTACAGTATAATAGAGATATAAATATTTGAGGGAATAAGTAATCAGCAATGCAGATGAAAATGACAAAATGAAGACATGCTCAAGGGTATATATCTTATACATCATACTTGGTGTCAATGGGTGACCATGGAGGAGATATTTGTTATGAATGGAAAGAGAATGAAGAATAGGACCTTGACCAAAACAATGACAATAACACATTATGAAGAGAGGAGTATGTTTAATTCATCTCCTTGTTTCTGAGGTTTAAAACTAAATAAATAAAAGATAACTGGAGAGTTAAATCATGTTTTTAGTTTCACAAAATGCTGTGAAAATGGGCACCCTGTCCAAATTAATTTGCAGTTGGAATATTATATGTATTAGCATTCAAACTGAAGTTTTCTTTGGCTTACAGTGCTACTAGAGGTATTACTGAACAGGCATATAAAAAATGTAGCATTTGTCAGTGACAAAAAGTTTTGATAACTATCCTACATGAAGGTCTCATATAAAGGAAACTAGAGAAAACAGTCTATATGAGAAACACAGGGAAAACCTACCATTGATATAAACAAATAACACAAGAAAAGGAATGAACAGGAAGGACTGAGGTCCTTTGTTATTCAGTTGCTCAGTCCTATCTGACTCTTTGAGACTCCACAGACTGTAGCACGCCACTTCCATCACCAACTCCCGGAGCTTGCTCAAACTCATGTCCATTGAGTCGGTGATGCCATCCAACCATCTCATCCTCTCATCTCCTTCTCTTCCTACCTTCAGTCTTTCCCAGCATTAGAGTCCATTCCAGTGAGTCTGGTCTTCACATCCAGTGGCCAAAGTATTGGGGCTTCAGCTTCAGCACCAGTACTTCCAAACAATATTCGTGGTTGATTTTGTTTAGGATTGACTGGCTTGTTCTCCTTGCTGTCCAAGGGACTCTCAAGAGTCTTCTCCAACACACAGTTCAAAAACATCAATTCTTTGGCTCTCAGCCTTCTTTATGATCCAACTCTCACATCCATATATGTCTTCTGGAAAAGCCATAGCCTTGACTAGACAGACCTTTGTTGGCAAAGTAATGCTCTGCTTTTTAATATGCTGTCTAGGTTGTTCATAGCTTTTCTTCCAAGGAGCAAACATCTTTTAATTTCATGGCTGCAGTCACCATCCACAGTGATTTTGGAGCCCAAGAAAATATAGAAAAGGAATGAATAGGAAGGACTGAGATCCTACCTGTTACCTTTTAGATACCTTTCCATTGCAGAGAGATTATGTAAGTCACCTGAGTTCAAATAAGTAGACATTTTTTGACCTCCTGCTAGTAATAGAGACAGAATGCTAGACTAAATGCTAGACATTTCAAAAACAGATAAGACAATTTTCTTTCTCTGGTCTTGCATACAGCTTAGTAGAGGAGTCTAGAAAACAGTCACAAAAAAAGGCAAAATAGATTTCAAGGCCAGGTCTTTTGACATCAACATTCATGTTAATTTCATTGCCATGCTATGTATCAGGATTCAAGTAATACACACTTGGAAAGAGAGAGAGAATGAATTAAATTTTACCAGTTACCAAAGAAATACAAGTAATGTTTTTACACTTAATTGCCAAATATGAATGCGTCATTTATAACACTCAGAATTCCTAAAGTTGGAAAAAAAAAAAGTGGACTATTATTTGTCACTGTCACTTGTGGCTGTTTTCCAGAGGATTGTTCCAAATTTGGCAATGGATTCCAAGGGCCATAAAAATGTTTATATAATATAAATGATGCCATTATTTATAAGCTTTGAAATTACTTAAAATGAGGAAAATGGATAAAGATATTTATTTTTAATTACCTATAAAGGAGAAATGAGGAAAGAAATACTTATTAGTGGGGGAATATGTTAATCAATTATAAATATTCACTGGAAAATCAAGCCACCGCAGGAAATTATGATGAGAGAAAGAAGAAAGGAGGGAATCATGGAAATAAAGCTGCTTTGATTGGGTTGTAGTCAAATTTCATTGATATATCTTTCATTTTATTATTTTTATAGTGATTGAATTTTAAATTAAAAGCATAATACCCAGTGCAACTAAATCCAAAATACATTAAACTGGTGAGTTAGGAATGTTATCATGCAAGCTTTTTCTCATATTGAGTATCCTTGATAGCTTCTAAGTATCTGATAGAATTCCAACATCATTTGGTTATTAATGAAAAAGAAACTTGACTTAGTTTTAATTCCAAGATAGCTTTACTAGTTTCATCCATTTTAACAGTCTAGAATTCAACCATCCAAATTTTTCTAAGCTTAAAATGTTACGTGGAAGATTAAGACTTCATCCTCTACCAGGAATCACCAGATAAGCTAGGACCAAGCTTCTGCAACCTAGGAACACCCCTATCGCACATTAATGCCCACTAGGGTGAAAATAACTCATTTCACTTCTTTCTTCTTGACCCACCCCTGTTTTCGCTTACACACCTCATGTAAACCTTCTAGAGAGAAGGTTTTTTTTTCTCTCCTAATTGTCATTTTGGACTTTCTGTTTGACACCTTCCAGTTTCTTGGCATTAAAACAAGAAGCGTATAGCTGGTGATAGTTTTTAGTCTTTCAGCACCTATGCTTGCCTCTGAAAAGCAAATTAAAACTTTGTACCAAATTCTCATGTGAAAACCTGAGGCTGGTATCTAACCAGTTCATTTATTAACTCTTTAAATAATGTTTACTGAGTACCTACCGTGTGCCCTGTAATAGTCTCCACCCTCTGTCATAGGTCTGTCAATTGAGAATCAGTTTCAACTCAGACAGTCAGCGCTATCCTCAAATTCTTATCCCCACATCCTGTTTTTGTCTTCTCATCTGATGTGACAATCTCTTGCAGATCCCTGTGGAGTGCCCTTCCTTTCCAGAGTGCCTTCTAATAACCCAGATGCACTGCTAATAAAGGATTTTTATACCCTCAAACTTTTCCCTTGACTATTGGTTTTCCCTCTGGACCTTAATTATCTTTCATTTACCATACTAGTCTGAGCAACCATTCAATTAGAGACTCTCATTAACACACACACACACATACTCACTCTCACATCCCACATTCATAACTAATTGCATTGAAGCATCATGTATAGTCAGCATTTCTCTGCCTCCTGTGAAAGTCATTATTGTCCATCTTTTTACCTATAGTATTCCATACATTTAAATACATGAATTTAGTCTGACTGAAATCAAGTTCTTTGGCACCTGAGTTCCTGGTCTTACTATTTAGTTGCTAAGTCATGTCCAACTCTTTTGCAACCCCATGGACTGTAGCCGGCCAGGCTCCTCTGTCCATGGGAATTTTCAGGCAAGAATACTGGAGTGGGTTGCCATTTCCTTCTTCAGGGGATCTTCCTGATCTAGGAATTGAACCTATTTCTCCTGCATTGGCAGGCAGATTCTTTATTACTGAGCCACCCAAGTTCCTGATTTAGTTCATAATCAAAGTTTACGATCCCAACATAACCACACAACTCTAGGATTCTATCTGATGCAGTGGTTTTCATCTTTAGCTATTCACTCATCTGACTATGTTTAAAATCTTTATGTTTTACCAGGCAGAGCTGTTCTCACTGAAATGTTGATCTCTTAAATGCTCAGACCATATTTCATACCCTGTCTCCCTCAAGTACTTCCTCCTTTCACTTCCACTTAACATACTGCTTGATAAGATATGGGAAAGTCAATGAAGAGGATATTTGGGTGAAGTCATCCCCTTTCTGGTGGCACTGTCCTTCACCCTTCAGTCAGCCTGTATCTCATGGTGAATTATTTTACTGACATTCTCTCTAGCACCATTGATTGCTTTGTCTACATTTTATTTATTTGTTTAATTCTGTTTTTCATACACCAATAGGGGAAAAGGGAATGAATTCAGCACATTTGACTTAAAGGATTTCAAGTCAGGATGAAACTGTATACACAAGTGGACCTTTTGGAAATTAGGATATTGTCACCCTGTTCAATTAAGTATTAGAAAATGCAACCAATAATGAACTTTCTTCTATTTTTAAAGAAAGTTCATATTCTTTATATAAATAAAACAATACCAAAAATTTATAAAAGAACGACACCAAATTTTGCAATATACCACCACTGAGAATTCTTGATAGTGTTAGCATTTGGTAATATCATTCTAGTCTTCTCTCAATACATAAAAAATAGATAGCAATGATGATATAAAAATGTAATCTCACACTAAAATATATTAAATGTCATTCTAACTGAACTTGATATTAGGAAAAACCTGAAGTGAAACTAAAGGAATGGCTAAATTTCAACAAGTATTTTTCATAATAGAAGATATTAGAACCCTATATGATTCTTCCACTTACTCTGTGTTAAGAAATTGACATCTTGAAATGTCAACTACAGTTCTGTTATAGAGAACATCAGTTTACTCACTGCTATGAAGGATGAAAACATTAGCCCTCTGGGAGTTTTCCCACCTCTTGAATTTTGTTTGTTATATTTTTAGTTTGTTTGTTGAGGCAAATGACATTGTACACTGTTCTGTAAACATAATTCTCATCATTGTTCAGTGTCAATTTTTTTTTTCTGTTTTCAACATCTGAAATTTTATTAACCTATGTCTGTTTCTGACATAGTACCAGATCTTCCACTTACTTTGAGGTCCTGGACTTGTTGCTTACTACACTTTTCTTTAATCTCTAATAGTAGTACCTCTCTCATGGGGTTGTTCATACCAAGCAAATAGCAAGAGGTATAAAAGTCATTTGAATTCTTTTTTATTCCAGGCTTTTTTTTTTTTTTTTTTACTATTCATTGCATTTCTGCTCTGTCTTGTATGTTTGCATAGTTCATATGCCATTTCTTTTCCATTGGTTAATACTAATCTTCATGCATTCTAATTATTATGATGTGTTACAGATGAACTTCCCTTGAATGCCCCTGTAATTTATCTGGGGACCAAGTTATAGCTTGAGTCAGTCCCCAGATAAATTGATAGATACCACTTCTTATTAACCTTTAATCTAGGAAATCAGATCTGTGGGGGACATAGCTCTGCTGGGGCCGTGTATAACCCTTGTTTGTAAGCCTGATTTTTCTTGTTTGCACGCATGTGTGCTATGTCACTTCAGTTGTGTATAACTCTTTGCAACCCTATGGACTAAAATTCCTCTATCTATGGGATTCTCCAGGCAAGAATACTGGAAGGGGTTGCCATGCCCTCCTCCAAGGAATCATCTTGACCCAGGGATCGGACTCATGTCTCTTATGTCTTCTGCATTGGCAGGCTGGTTCTTTTCCACTAGTGCCAGCGGGGAAGTCCCTTTCTTCTTTGAGGTTCCTTTACATGTCTTACATTAGGAATTATTTTACCAAACCAGAAGTGCATCTATATCCATGAACTATGACTCATTCTCCCAATTTGTCCCAGCAGAGAATGAGCCCCAGTAGGCCTTCCTGTATCTTGAGATTTTAATTGACTTGAACTAAAGTCACTCTCTTAGTCTATATTTTAGCAATTTAGGGATATGAATTACATTTCTTAGGATCTTTTATATTCTCTGTTTTCTCTGAGGTAAACAGAGGTAAACTTTATAAGGTGGTAAAGTTGGGATGGGAACCTCTTTCTGTCATTTTCTGGAAGTTACTGGTTTAAGAATGAAATGTCTCTGCTTCTTGGCTTTAGGAGGCAAGTGTCAGCTGGATGATGCATAGTTTCCTAAGAATGGGAGTTGTGTCTAGCTCTTTCTTTAGTCCATTCACATCCATATGTCCAGAGGGCTTTTGAGTCCTGTCTTAGGTTGAGTTCCCCAAAATGAGACCCTGGGGTGAGGACTCTTGCCTGAATTATTAATATTAAGGAAATGATCTCAGAGGAAATTGGGAAAGGAGAAACAGGGGATCAAAGGGCAGATCTCAGGTGAATTCCAAGAAAGGCAGCTTCAGTCTGATCCCATAGAGGAACTTGAGACCCAGGAGCTGGACTTGCATGCTCCCAAACTCACCTGTCTTCTCGGTTGAGGACGGAAGTACCTAGATCATTCTCACCTAAGGAGCTGAGTTTATAAAAAGAGCCTTGGGTTCTGGCCTTTGGAAGAAGTACTGTGAAACTGAGCAGGGTTGGGAGTGTGCATAAAAATCAAAAGAGGAATATGAGGGGATTTGGAGCAAGCTCCAACATCATTCACTATAGATTTCCTAATGGCACAGTTGGACTTCCCCCTTGGGATTCCTCGGATTTCCCTATATTTGAATCTTCCATTCTTCATATTCACTCTCCCATGGGCTTAGACTAGCAGTAAGCCTACATGGAGAAAACACTCTGCAAATTCAGTGTGGAAACAATAATGATGACTAACCATGCTCTATAAAGTTAACTTGCTGATTATTTGCATAAAGCGCCTGTTTAAAAAAAGTTATCATAATGAAACTTCTTATTTGTGTGAGGATTTGCAAAGATATTCAGTGATGGTGACTACTGTAGTCATGGTACCTCATAGCCACCCTCCCACACCAAGCATAGCTGCAGATGTCCATAGTAACCAAAATTCCTTAGTCAAAGTGTTTGTGCTTACAAATGGAGAAAGCTCATTTGATGGATGTTAGAGTTAGCATGTGAGAATATCCCTTGGGCTTATGGAAACTGATAATTTCCACACTGGTCGTTAGAAAAAACAAACCGGTGCCAGCAGTTTTGAATGGGATCATTGCAAAGTTCAGGTCATAGATTTCATTGGGTCCAGGACCATCCCTTGTATGTTCATGCAGTATTTACAGGTTGAACCCAGCATTTGGGTTTTAGAGAAGAGGAAAGTGTTGGGAAAGGCAGTCTCATATGGACAGTCTTGTGATCCCCAGTTGGCTGAATAAGAATCAACCTTGGGCCTGGAAGATACTTCTTACTAAGAGGCAACCCTCATAGTCTGTGCTGGACTGACCACTTTGTGAGACGATCTCTTCTATTGTTTTAGCCACAGTGTGTACTCTCTGTTCTATTTAAGTGTGTATGTGGATCATACAGAATCCGGTCACCCTCACTGTTAAATCTGTCCTCTTTAGGGAGGAGTTAGTGTTAGTTGCTCAGTCCTTTCTGACTCTTTGCAACCCCATGGACTGTAGCCTGCCAGGCTCCTCCGTCCATGGGATTTTCTAGGCAAGAATACTGGAGTGGGTTGCCATTTCATCCTCCAGGGGATCTTCCCGACCCAGGGATCAAAGCTGGGTCTCTGGCATTGCAAGCAGATTCTTTACCATTTGAGCGATAAGGGAAGGCCCCCACAGGGAGGAGACATGACTGTTATTCTTTGGTATAAGAAGGCTAATGGCCCCACAACAGCAGCGGGAGGGACTAACTGGCTGTGGGGAACCAGTGCCCACTATTGGAGCTGATCTTTCTCTGCCTCTTTGCTTTGTGAGTAAATCTTTGTTCCATCCAGTGCTTGACTGTGCTTTGCTTTACTTGGTAACTCTGGTACTAAGATGTAGTGGGCAGAAGTGTTCATACTTCTACTCCTGGTCGTAGGCAATATGCAGCTCATTCAATAGAAAAGATTACAAAATACTACGTTCCAAGACCCATTCTGCATGCTTTATATATTTAATTAATTAATATTGCTTTATTGAAATGAAATTATTATTTGGAAAAATGCATGTTTAGTTTGGGTTTTTGACAATTGTATGAATCAATATAACCTCTGCATTAAGCCAGATATAGACAATTTTCTGCCCCCAAATGTTGCAATTTATAACTTCCCAGCCCTTCATAATCCCTTCCTCACCAAACACTATTAAAATGTTAGGTAGCTTATATTTTGATTTAATGTAATTGGAATCATACAGTTTCAACTCTTTATTGTTTGCTTTTACATTATCTGATATTTGGGGGATTTATTTATGTTACTGCATGGGTCAAGAGTTATTTGTTTTATTGTTGATTATTATTTCATTGTATGAACACCTGGATATATTGTCTTATTTAATCCTCTTGATGGATATTCATGTTATTTTCATTTCTTGGCTGTTGGGAATAGAATGTACTTTGATATATTTCTGTGGGCATATGTTTCCACTTCCCTTCAGTGATAAATTCTCCGATTTTTACCTCACTTAAAAGTGTATTTGGCTTTTCCATGTCTTTTTGCATTTGCATATAAATTTTAGATTTATTTTGTCTATTTCTTCTAAATAGGTGGCTCCTTTTTTTATTGACATATATTTGATTTATAATATTGTTTCAAGTTTAGATGTACAGGATAATGATCAGTATCTTTGCAGATTATATTCCATTATAGATTATTATAAAATATTGGGTACAGTTTCCTGTGCTATATGGGAAATCATTTACATATAGGCATTTGTATCTTTTAATCTCATACCCATCCCCTTGTCCCTTTCTCCTTTGGAAGCAACAAGTCTTTTTTCATGTGTGTGAATCTTTCTGTTTTATATGTACATTCATTTGAATTATTTTTTTATTCCACAAATAGGTGATATATAACACTTGTCTTTCTCTGTCTGACTTATTTTACTAAACATAATATTCTCTAGGTCCATCCACATTGCTGCAAATGGCAACACTTCATTCTTTTTTTATGACTAAGTATTACTCCAATATGAGTCTTCTCATTTAGCAGGTGGTTCACTGGTAAAGAATCTGCCTGCCAGTGTAGAGATGGAAGAGACAGGGGTTCAGTCTCTGGGTTAGGAAGATCCTCTGGAATAGGAAATGGCAACCCCCTCCAGTCTTCTTGCCTGGAAAATTCCACAGGCAGAGGTGCCTAGTGGGCTACAGTCCAAGGAGTCACAGAGAGTTGGACACGACTGAAGGACTGGCGAAACACACACACACATTACACACACACACAGACACACCCACACATGCCCCCCACCACAGACACAGACACACACACACACAGACACACACACACACACACACATCCACCCACATGTTCTTAATCCAGTCACCTGTTGATGGGCTTTTGGGTTGCTTTCACATCTGGGATACTGTAGATAATGCTGCTATAAACATTGGAGTGCATATATCTTTTTGAATGAATGTTTTCATTTTTTTCTGGATAGACCAAAGGAGTGGATTTGCTAGATCATGTCATAGTTCTATTTTTAGTTGTTGTTGTTTTTAATCTTTTAAGGAACCTCCAAACTATTTTCCATAGTGGCTGCTTCACCACAGTGTATGAGGGTTCCTTTTTCTCCATATCCTCTCCAACATTTATTATTTGTAGACTTTTTGATGATTAAGATCTTAAAATTTTGATAGAGAATTGCATTTAATCTGTGTATTAATCTGAAGAGAATGAACCTCTTAACAATATTGAGTATTTAAGTGAACATAATATTCCTTGCTTACCTGGATTTTCTTGAATGTTTTTTTACCCATATTTCATGATTTTTAGTGTAGAGGTCTTGCAAACCTTTTGTTAGATTTATCCTCAAGTGTTTCATGACTTCTGATGCTATTTTAAATAATATTATTCTAAAATTCCTTTTCTAAGTTTTCATTGCTTAGGTGTACAAATATTTTGACTTTGTATCTAGTGAATTTGTTGAATTCCTTTTTTATTGCAACAGACTATTTGAAGATTGCTTTGGGAATTTTCTATGGACAAATTGTATTGGAGTAAGGCAAAGATATCCACTCCAAATACTTTTGTTCAACATTTTTTGGAACTTCCAGCCAGTGTAACAGTGAAAGAAAAAAAGCCATACACCCACAGAGAATATACACAGAGAATACATTAGTAAAAGAGGGCACAAAGCTGTCATTATTTTTAAGTGACATGATTATGTTTATTTAATTTTTGCTACATCTTTTAAGAAAATAATTTTTGTTTTATTTTCAGCTTCTAAATAACCTTGATCTCAAAATTTAAGAGACCCAAGTATTCTCTCATTTCAAATATTTTAAATAAAATTGCATTCAAGGTTTTAATTATCACATAAAGTAGACAAATTATCTTAGAAAAGCAAAGCAACAATAGAAAAATTCTTTGATTCAGGGATTATGAAACTAGCTGTGATAAATAGATAATCTTAGAAAGTTAACTAAAAGAAATGAAACCAGTTGATATCTATAGGAAAAGTGATAATATTACAGATATAGGTTAAAATAATTACCACAAGAATGCCATTGAACCTGATTGAGAAAATATGAGTAAGGGAAAAAAAATGCTGCACTTGGGAAGAGATGAGCTAGAAATAGTGGGGGAGAGTGGTTAAATGTTTAGAAGTTTTAGATGAGGTGATATACAGTCAGTTTTTCTATTGCTTTACTTTGTAAGACAATCATAAGTGACCTATTCCCATCAATATCATTTTATAGTTCAAGACCTCAGTGCTTGCTTTTGAAACTGTGTAATGGCTTGCATCATTGTAATTTGGATCTTTGGACATCTTGCTATAATTATTGTTATCTTTTTAATATACAAATTAGCTCACAAAAAAGACTGCTAACCTGTTGCAAATCAATAATTATAAAGTAGAACCAGAATCCTAATTCTGGTATCTGTTCTCTCCTTGCTGAAATGCCGACAAGATTGACAGAAGAGTTCGTTAAAAGTATGGACATGAGGTGATGGTATGAGCCTTTAAAATTCATTTCATGCTCCATATTATGTAAAGCTTTCTGGGCTTAAGTAGAAAACATGTAAAGAGTATAGGAAACAGACTTAAAGCTTCATTCGCTAGCGCCTAGTGGCTGCAATTGTTTACGACCCACATGTACTGATGTGTGTCAAACCGGCAGAAGGGCAGTTGACATACTTTCTAAATGTCGAATCTTATGTTGAGAATGTGAGCATTTGAAGTTTCAGACTTGCCCATTTTATAGGTTTGAGAGCAAACTGGAAGAGGAATTTCATGATTGAACACACAGAAATTATTATTTAAGGCATACTAGTAAAAGTACCAAAGGAGAAATTGCCTTAAATTCTCTAGGGAATAAGTGGAAATACAGTAAATGCTTAAAAATGACATTTAGATTGAAAAAGAAAATTAAATTTGTACACACACATACACAAACTCGTAGCCCCGTAATAAACCACCCTGACTTCTTATCTTGAGTACTGAGGCCTATAGACTGATATTTATACTATGGATCCATCATTTCTGTTACATATGAAAAAAATTTTGGTGTTACTATTTACGGAAGTATTCTATTAACTACAGAAACATTAAAAGAGAGATTCAGACAGATTTACTTTCAACTTCCCTGGTGGCTCAGATGGTAAAGAATCTGCCTGCAAAGCAGGAGACCTGGGTTTGGTCCCTGGGTTGGGAAGATCCCCTGGAGAAGGAAATGGCCACCCACTCTGGTATCCTTGCCTAGAAAACCCCATGGACAGTGAAGCCTAGTGGGCTACAGTCCGTGGAGTTGCAAAGAGTCAGACACGACTGAGCAACTAAGCACAGCACTCATGGAACAAGATGATGTTTTAGGATAAATAAAAGAAAGTTCTATTTTAAATCAGTAGGACTAAATCTAAGGCCCAATAAATTATATAAGCTAAAATAAATACGAAGTTAATTTAAGAAGGCCTAGACCAACAAACTGATGATAATTCTATATCCTGTTACTAAGGAAAATAAGTTTATCTAAGTGTTATACACCTTTGGGGGAATATAGTCAGACTTATTCACAAAACATTCGTTAATGTTACTGTCAGGGAGAAACTGAGCAGTGTGAATTATTTGTCTCACTAAGAACGACATTTCTTTACCTTCATACTAGAATTGAGTTTCCTCATTTATCAGATGGGAATATTGTTATTTACTAAATAAATATTTTGGTAGACTATGTGAAAACATTTTGTGAACTCTTCAGCTTTCATTTCATAAACTCTACTCAGACAATTACTGATTACTTCTCTGTACTAGGAATAGGAACATAGTAATAACCAAGGTGAAATTCTGGCATTTGTGGAACATACATTCTTTTGGAGGAAACATACTAACACCAAATTTTGACATTCTTTATAATTGTGGTATTGCTAAGAAACTCTGATCTGGATTAGGCAGGCAGTGAAGATTACCTTGAGAAAGTGACACTTCATGAACTCTGAAGGTCAATTTAGAATTAATTAGACACAGAGGGACCCAGCTCCATCCAGGGGAAAGGCCACGTTCAAATGTTCTGAGATGGGGAAAATAAGG
This sequence comes from Antilocapra americana, assembly GCA_007570785.1. Classification (NCBI taxonomy): domain Eukaryota; kingdom Metazoa; phylum Chordata; class Mammalia; order Artiodactyla; family Antilocapridae; genus Antilocapra; species Antilocapra americana. The sequence goes on along the minus strand of ML660787.1, from coordinate 9,748,008 downwards.
TTGTGTTATTAGAACAGAAATATAAATGTGAGGTTGGTTGTCAGAAAATACAGTGTGAATAGCATAAAATCAAGCTAGTGAAATAGATTGAAGTGGCTGATTCAGGTCCTTGCCAGATCTTTACACTAAGAGCAATAATCTTCTTGAAGCAGAAGTGTGGAATGATCAAATGTGTATTTTTAAAGGATCTCCCTGGCTAGCTATACTTTCTAAAGTGATCTGAGAATGGATTGGGTAAAACCAGATTAGAGGCTACTTGGCCTCCCACATGGCTCAGTGGTAAAGAATCTACCTGATAATGCAGGAGATAAGAGTTCAATCCCTGGGTTTGGAAGATCCCCTGGAGAAAGGTTCCCAGGTGGCTCAGACGGTAAAGCATCTGCCTGCAGTGCTGGAGACCCAGGTTCGATCCTTGAGTTGGGAAGATCCTCTGGAGAAGGAAATGGCAGCCCACTCCAGTGGGTTTTCCATGCCTGGGAAGTCCCATGGACAGAGGAGCCTGGTATGCTACAGTCCATGGGGTCGCAAAGAGTCAGACACAATTGAGCAACTAACACTCTCTCACTCCCAGTTCACCAAGGAAGGAAGTGATGGTAGCCAGACCAGGGCGGTGTTAGCATATATACACAAAGGCATTCTGCAAAGGGTCACTGTAACTGTCATTGCCATTGATGTAAATGCTATTCTGTGTTAAGTATGGTTGGATTTTCATAGTGAAACCTTAAGCCTACATGTCCACTTGTCTATAATGCTTTGCTTGTGTGTGTCTGCTCAGTTGTTCCATCATGTTCTTTGTGACCCCATGAATTGTAGTCAGGATCCTCTGTCCATGGGGATTCTCCAGGCAAGAATACTGGAGTGGGTTGCCATGCCCTCCTCCAAGGGATCTTCCCAACCCAGGGATCAAACCCAGGTCTCCAGCATTGCAGGCAGATTCTTTACCATCTGAGCCACCAGGGAAGCAATTAGCCCTAGTCAAGACAAAAATTGGGCCTAGTCAACACAAAAGACTCACCCATGATTTAGTAAACTGCTAACGAACCTGGTAGGGGTATATGTCCCCTACCCCCAAATCCATGGGAATGGGTGCCTTACCAAGTGCCTGGTAACGGGGCAGAAAAATGGTTAAGGTAAGCTGAACCGAGCATTGGTAAAAAACAGGTATTAAAGGATAAGGGTTATCTAATGGGGTGAAGCTATTCCACTTCCTCCACTTTTGATGATACCATGAGTAACTTTTATCAGTCTATCAGTGAACTTTCATTTCCAGTCATTGGTCTACATCTATAATCCTTGAAACAAGCCTACCCTATAAGTATTATTATTACTCATTTCACAGTTGAGAATAGTGAGGCCCAGGTCAGTTAAGTGCCCTGCTCTCGAAGGAATAACACCCAGGCAGCCTGACTCCAGAGGCTTGCTTGGAACTCTCAGGACACTTGCCACAAACTGTCCTAGAACCAAATTCGTCCCTTGTGGTGATAACATTGATTTGTTTAATTGTTACAGGTAAGGATCTTTTCATAGCTAGTACTAATATAAGTACCTCTACTGCATCCACATTTCCCCAGGGTCTTAGTTTTAAAATGCAATGATCTCAATTTTGAGCACAATAAGTTCTATCCTCACAGTGAGTCTGAGGACTCCAAAGGACTTTTGGTAATTTGAGTAAAATTAGACTATCCATCAATCAAGTGAATCAGTATACTCTTGCTTATCCTTTAAATATAGATGTGGAACTGGCTGGATTAACATAGTTAAACTTTCAAAATATTATTAATGATTATTGATACAAATAACAGACATGATGGTTATTATTTCCAAATGTGTCACTGAGTCCAGGAAGTAGAAAAAACAAGTTAAGCATTCTGAAACTGTTTTAAAATTTGCTGAAATATCTAATCATGAGAAAAGGACTGCTCAATAAAATAAGCAGAAAGACCCTTAACCAGAAAGACAAAATACTTATTACCTTGCTCAATGAAACAAGATAAATCAGTTTCCAAAGGAGACCAATGATATACTCTAAGTAAAGGTGTTAATGTTTACTTTCCCTATCTCCCTAATCCCCTACTAGTCCATTAAAATAAAGTGAATACTAAGAAATATGTGATGTTGGCTTATTATAATGATGCCAGAGTGACAAAGAAAAAGTTCCTGATTTATGGCTAAGCTTTGTATGTCTGTATGCTCCCAATAAAACTCAATAATAGTTTTAGTTTTGCAGACTGGAATCAACACCTTTTATAAATGGCATTAATATATATGTTCCCCAAAATATTCTCTGTGTTAAACTTGGATATTCCATGGATCCTGAGTATTAAAACTTGAACTAAAATTGCATGTTAGTTGCTAATATTAATGCTCAGAATGATAACTTTTCTTTAATATCTTGGGGAGGCGTTAATTAGGACAATCTATTATATAGAAGAAGGAAAAGACATGATGGCTAGGTAGGTTAGTTAAACTAATGAATTTGGAAACTATATAAGGAGGCAGATTCTGGGAGAGGAAAAAGAAAACAGTGTAAACAAAAAATAAAGAGAGAAAATGAAACAGTGGGATATTTGCCCAATTTTAACCATAAAAGTGAAGGTAGCTCAATTTGTATAGGAGGAAATAGGTAGATGAAAGGGCTCAACCAAAGTTTCATGGGCGCAAACTGCAAACATATGTCTTGCCAACTGAATTGGCTTTATGATAATGGCAGTAGAAGAAAACAAACAGCTAAAAAACAGAAGTGGAAATGAGTTCTTGGGTAATTAAGGGCAGGAAATCTCAAATAGCTCCATTTTGGGGGTAAACTTGCAGGGAGTGTGTTGGGGGTCAGGGCAATATGGAAAGAACTTCTAAGGATACTCAGAATGAGGTCAAGAATGAGGAAGAATTTGATGTAACCATAGAAAGGTTAATTTGAGTCTGCCCATGTCAGGAAGTGAAGATACTCTCTGGTAAACTAGCCTATTCTCCCTCAGATTGTTACCATCATTTTATATGAATAGAAATGATATACATGTATTGATATTCATACATTTATATCTATCTACATATGGTCTTATTCACTAATTAGCTGCTTCATCTAAACAAGGCTTAGTCTTTTGGAAAAGTAAAAGATGAAGTGTTTTTTCAGTTATAAAAGTGTTATCCTTATGTTAATTTTATTAAAAGCCAATTAAAGACATTTTAGGAAGTTTAGAGAAGGCACAAAATATTTTCTTGACCAAACTCTCATAGATTCCTTAATTATTTTGATATGAGATCATTATCTTTATATGAGATCTCTGTTCTTTTTCTTTTGATATGAGATAAGATTTTCCCCTACAAAATATGTATTTTCCAGATTCAAGATATGTTTAATAAGGAAATTGTAGGTGTTTTGACAATTAGATCTATGAGGCTTCTTTTAATTTTCATCATTATTTTTAAAGTCAAATTAAAAATTATCAAATTCACTCTCTTACATTTTCCATATTCTTAGAGAAAATAAAAACACAGACAAAATCAAAATGTTACATGTATTATCCTCTGAGATCATGAATAAATCTGATTCTGAATATCAATTTGAATACATTTAATACTTAAAAATGATTAAGATGGTAAAAAATATCCTGGTAAGATAAAGTTGACAGAAACAAGAGAACTATAAAGGGCTTTTCCAGACATGATAGCATTAATCATTGTCCCTCTTGACCATTACAAAACAAAACAAGAATATTAATACAAAGTTACAGCATTAACTGAAACATGCTTAAAAATTATTGCTTTATTTGATTCTGAAGGTAAATACAAGATCTGTATAAGCACTCTTGAAAATATACTTACTTTGTTTCTTTGGTGTTTCAGTGTTTTGAGTTTAGTTTGCTCCTGTTTCAAGATAATTTTGTAACATGTCACACAGCTACAGTGAATCAGTTCCGCAATGTTATTGTTGAGATGGGAGTGTGGGCAGCAGTAGGTTACAGATTTGTAGAGAGTGACACAAGACTAAATGTGAAGAATTACTGTGAGGGCAAATCTAGCAAGCTTGGAAATAGCCCCAGATATTGATGATCAACGTGACATCAGTTCAGTTCAGTCACTCAGTCATGTCTGACTCTATGCGACCCCATGGACCGCAGCATGCCAGGGCTTGCTCTCAGTCACCAACTCCCGGAGTTTACTGAAACCCAAGTCCATTGAGGCGGTGATGCCATCCAACCATCTCATCCTCTGTCGTCCCCTTCTCCTCTTGCCTTCAGTCTTGCCCAGCATCAGGGTCTTTTCCAGTGAGTCAACTCTTCACATGAGGTGGCCAAAGTATTGGAGTTTCAGCTTCAGCATCAGTCCTTCCAATGAATATTCAGGACTGATATCCTTTAGGATGAGCTAGTTGGTTCTCCTTGCAGTCCAAGGGACTCTCAAGAGTCTTCTCCAGCACCTCAGTTCAAAAGCATCAATTCTTCAGTGCTCAGCTTTCTCTTCAGTCCAACTCTCACATCCATTCATGACCACTGGAAAAACCATAGCCTTGACTAGACGGACCTTTGTTGGCAAAGTAATGTCTCTGCTTTTTAATATGCTGTCTAGGTTGGTCATAACTTTTCTTCCAAGGAGTAGGCGTCTTTTTACTTCATGGCTGCAGTCACCATCTGCAGTGATTTTGGAGCCCAAAAGATAAAGTCTGACACTGTTGCCACTGTCTCCGCATCTATTTCCCATGAAGTGATGGGACCAGATGCCATGATCTTAATTTTCTGGATGTTGAGCCTCAAGCCAACTTTTTCCACTCTCCTCTTTCACTTTCATCAAGAGGCTCTTTAGTTCCTCTTCACTTTCTGCCATAAGGGTGGTGTCCTCTGCATATCTGAGGTTATTGATATACTTCCCAGCAGTCTTGATTCCAGCTTGTGCTTCTTCCAGCCCAGCGTTTCTCAGGATGTACTCTGCATATAAGTTAAATAAGCAGAGTGACAATGTATAGCCTTGATGTACTCCTTTTCCTATTGGGAACCAGTCTGTTGTTCCATGTCCAGTTCTAACTGTTGTTTCTTGACCTGCATACAGATTTCTCAAGAGGAAGGTCAGGTGGTCTGGTATTCCCATCTCTTTCAGAATTTTCCAGAGTTTATTGTGGTCCACAGAGTTAAAAGCTTTGGCATAGTCAATAAAGCAGACATAGATGTTTTTATGGAACTCTCTTGCTTTTTCAGTGATCCAATGGATGTTGGCAATTTGATCTCTGGTTCCTCTGCCTTTTCTAAAACCAGCTTGAACATTAGGAAGTTCATGGTTCATGTACTATTGAAGCCTAGCTTGGAGAATTTTGAGCATTACTTTACTAGCATGGGAGATGAGTGAAATGGTGTGGTAGTTTGATAGTTCTTTGGCATTGCCTTTCTTTGGGATAGGAATAAAAACTGACCTTTTCCAGTCCTGTGGTCACTGCTGAGTTTTCCAAATTTGCTGGCATATTGAGTGTAGCACTTTCTCAGCATCATCTTTCAGGATTTGAAATAGCTCAACTGGAATTCCATTGCCTCTACTAGCTTTGTTCATAGTGATGCTTCCTAAGGCCCACTTGACTTCACATTCCAAGATGTCTAGCTCTAGGTAGTTATCACACCATCATGATTATCTGGGTCATGAAGATCTTTTTTGTATAGGTCTTCTGTGTATTCTTGCTACCTCTTAATATATTCTCCTTCGGTTAGCTCAGTTGGTAAAGAATCATGACATAGAAAGTGGATTAATAGTTTTTGTTTCCTGTTATACATCAGATGCTAATTATTTTCATTTTCACAACAACCTATGGCAAATTCTTATTACCTTCTGACTGATGATAATGCTAGAACCAGAAAAGTTGGTAAACGTGTCTTGTATGTTGAACAATGGTAAAGACAAATTATATGGGTAGAGCTTAATGGCACCACAGCCCATGCTCCATCCCTCACATCTGTCACACAGAAGTCCAGAGAGGGAGTCCTTACAGCTACAGGACACGAGGACATGGCCAGGAACTAATGTGTAGAATGCTCAGTGTCATTCCTCCAAAGCAGGCAACAGGTCCTAAATCAGAGATCACTGTGTAAGTTAAGAAACCTAGTAGTGTTCTTTAAAATTATCTCAAAGACCCTCCTTTCAGTGGAAGAACCAGTTCCACAAATGGGATTGTCTGGAGTACTGGAGAGGGAGGTGAGGAAGAGAGTTACTGAGGAAGTGTCTCAATGTAGATAGATCCCAGTGGATGAGGTCATCATCACACATCCAGTTATTTTGTAAACGCCTGGCACTTCTCATGTTAGCTTCCTAACCCAACTACTAATCCCATGGTTGAGAATATTCCAACTTTCCTCCTAAACAATTTATTCCTTCTTCTCTCAACTAATAATTACGTATCTATTAAATGTCAGATACTGGTGATGTCTGCATGGGCATGGTGCCTGCCCTCATAGAGTTTGCAGTGTATTCAGGGATGGATGGTGCAGCACAGAAATGGGAGATTATAACACAGTGGGCAAGTGAATGTTAGAATAGGGTACCTTACTTTGTAAATTAATTTTTATTGAAGAATAGTTGCTTTACAATGCAGTGTTAGTTTCCGCTGAACACCAGAGTGAATCAGCTATTGTCATTGTTCAGTCACCCAGTCTTCTCTGATTCTTTGCGACCCCTGAACTTCAGCACACCTAAATCTCCTTTTGGATTTCCTTCCCATTTAGGTCACCAGCGAGCATTGAGTAGAGTTCCCTGATATGCAATAGGCTCTTATTAGTTACCTATTTTATATGCAGTATTAGTAGTGTATGGGCTTCCCTGCTGGCTCAATGGAAGGGTAGGAACCGGCCTACCAACAGGAGGATTGTCTATTGGCAATTGTCTGTTGATTGCCTCCTGCCAGTCCACCTGTAAGAGATATGGGTTTGATCCCCAGGTTGGGAAAATCCCTGGAGAAGGAAGTGGCAACACACTCCAGTATTCTTGCCTGGGAAATCTTATGGACACAGGAGCCTGGTGGGCTACAGTCTATGGGATTGCAAAAGAATCAGACATGATTTAGTGACTAAACAACAACGAATATGTCAATTCCAATCGCCCAATTCCTCCCATCCACTTTTACCCCTTGGAGTCCATGTTTGTTCTCTACATCTGTTTGTGAAATTTCTGCTTTTCAAATAAGTTCATCTGAAGGTACCTTACTTTTTAAATAATGAAGTCAGATGAAATTTGGAGCATTCTGTCTTGTCCGGGAATAGGCAAAAAGAAGAGGGAAAAATAAACAGGTTGGTCATTGAGTATATTGAAGCAATGTTTTCTATGATAAAGGTACATGATAGATACAAGATTAAAGGGTAGAAAGATTAAACAAAATGACAAATTGGTAGTCACTCTGAGTTTCACTTATCAGTTTTTAATTTTGTGTATTATGCTATAGAAGACAAAGGAAGATAGGAAATATAATCTTTGCTCTTAAGAAGCTTCCACTGATTTCACGAAGATGTTTTTAGCTTTGGTCATTTGTAGATTTTAGATGTTAAAAACAATGTATATAGTCAGCCATTCCCAGTAGATGCATGACTGTGGACAATATACTGTGAAGGGATATGCTAAAAGAAAACCCTAAATTTCTTGATAAATGTAACAAAAATGTTTAATGATACCTGAAAATATTCACCATATATCAACAAGTAAAAATACAAACTTATTTATCTACATACATGATCCCAGTTTTGTGAAAGGCAATGTTTATTTATGCAAGGAAGACCTCCAGAAGGCCAGCATGTAGAGCACATAGTAAGCTTTTAGTGAGATTTGTTGAAAGTATAAATGAATGACCAAATGAAATAAGGATATGTCAATAGTGATTTTCTTTGAGTATTGGAATTATGAGTCATTTAAAATTGTCTTCTTTCCACTCGATAGTCCAGACTTTTCATAATATTTAATATATACGTAGTATTTTAAAATTTTAAAAATTTGGTTTAAAATATTTTTAAGAAGAGAACAACCACAGAAGATCAGTTTAAGAGATATCTCCAGAACAGGTCAAAGTAGGCGTAATTTACTCTCTTCAAGATTAAGAAGGCAGGAAAAATATGAGTGCAATTTATGGGTTGATTATATGCAAAGCAGTCTCAAATCCTTTACAGGCCTAGTTGTGAGAGATGCATAGTCGTCTTACATCTACTACTTCTTATCCTATGACTGTCAATAAAAGCTGGGGAGAATGAAAATCTTGCTTCATCCCACCCTAAAAACCTCTTTAACTATTAATAGCTTTCCATTCTTCACATATGAAGTCCAGCCTGCTGTACACCATCCAGACAGCCTATGACATTTCTTTACTAGACCACAAAGACTTTGAAATTAGATGTGTCTTACTTTCAATTTCTGACACGCAGGGTTAGGCAAATACTGAGTGTTTTCGAAAGGCCCATTGGATTTTGCTTGTACTGCTTTTGTAGTATTGGCCCTGAATTGCTAAGCCCTTCTTTATTTTCTAGTTTGGATTCTGAGACTATCAAGAGTAAGTCCATAGACTACCTGGCTTTGGTGGTAGCTCCAGATGGTGGCCGTGGAGCAAAAGGATGGGTGTTTTGAGCATCAGATGTAGGCAGTTAGTGTCATACCAACAGGTGATGCGTTAACAGAGGTGGCGAGGAGATGGGTGATTGGTGCCTGCGTGTGCTGCCATGGAGGGCCTGAACACACATGTGTCCACAAGCATAGGTTTTGCAGAGAGGGGTGCAGATTCTGTTATAATGAGTCAGAAAAAAATGGTCTGATACAAATATAATTAGAAAACTTTAGCTGGTGAGCCAAAACATTTTTGGAAGTCTTAAACCAGAAAACACGTTTCCTTACACAGAGGAAGCTGACTTGCAGTGTTCCTTTGACCTTGTTTGATGCATCATTACCTCCTGAAACTAGGTATCACTTCTGATTGTGCATCTTTTCGGTCTGACCTGTCTTTGTGTATCTTGAAGTCAATGAAGCTACTTGACACGTTGGTTGTTACATCGCTTAATCTCCTCGGGTTTATCTCCACATCTCATTAACAAGAAATTTATTTCTCCCATTAAATCAACATTGGATCAAATGTAGATATGAACCTTATTCTTCAGTTAATCAAGTTCAGGAGCCTTTTGCTAGATGAGGTACACAGTGATACTTTTAATTCATCTGTTTCTTTTCCCCTTTATTCCCAAACCTGTACCATTTTCTTTTTTGTTTCTTAATCATTTCAGAGTAAGAATAATTCTAAGAGGCTCTCTTGTTCTGCACCTCTAAAAACACATTTGTGATTCTATTTTTTCCTCATGGGGAAATTATAAATTTAAGCTTACATGGAATTCTTATATAGTCTTTTTTCCTAAAAAAAATCGGGTTACATTTAAAGTAAGATTTACACAAGCATTAATCAGAGAATTAGTTAAAACAAGCAAGAAAAAAAGATGATGAGATACTTGGACTTTTAATTAAACATTGGAAGATATTTTAACTTTTTAGTCTTTGCATTTTTATATTCAGTAATGTAGAAAAAAGGGGTTTATTGGTTAATTATGGGTTTATTTCCCACATGAGTAAAATTCTCTTATTTTCATTACCATTAGTCCATTGAAAAAAATGTTATAAATTAAGACAGAGGCTTCATAAAGTGGTAGTTAGTAAAATCAAGGAGATGAATTAATGGTCACAAGAGGTTTAGAGAGGCCTCCTGGTTACAAAGTTGAACTAGTGATAAAGAGATTTCTAGTTTGAGTTTTGCTACATGGGATAGCTTTTATTTTTAGAGTTCTCCATATTCTCACATATAAAATAAGAGCAATGGAAGAAACGATTCTACTGACCTTAGTATGAGATTAGGATTCTAAATCTGGGGGTTGTATAAATGTTATTGACTATGATTATTTAAAATATCATCTTTTTTTTTTCTAAAACTTTTTATTTAAGTAATATGGGAATAATATGTGTGGGAGTAAGATGTTGTTAGCACATGGCTCAGTGGTAAAGAATCTGCCTGCAATGCAGGAGACACAGCAGATATGGGTTTGTTCCCTGGGTCAGGAGGATCCCTTGGAGGAGGAAACAGGAATCCAGTCCAGAATTCTTGCCAGGAAAATCCCATGGACAGAGGAACCTGGCTGGCCACAGTCCATAGCATCACAGAGAGTAGTTCATGGCTGAGTGAGAGAACACACAACAGACAGCACAAAATGAATAAGTAAATAGGTAATTGTTCATGTTAGATTTAGAGGAGGGAAGCAAAACACCTGGCAGATAATCCACTTCTCTTTTACAGCATTGTGGTAATGATAAATATCATTAATTGATTATACAGTATGAACCTGTTTAGTGTCCCAAGGATGGCCTGAGGCTAAATACTCAAGCATCCCCTGTCAATAGATGATAAAACCAAAGTTCAGAGTGATATAAGATCATTTAAGATTTCATGTGGATGATAGATTCTGGAGCTAAGGCTTGAGCTAAGGTTACTAGAATTCTTATGTTTAATGAGTAAAATCTCTTTACCTGTGGATTAATGTTTATTAATATTTTTACCCTATTTTAACTGGCAGCAGGTGACACATAACCAGGCAACAGAATGTAAATAACAAGTAAGCTTAAAAGAAAACACACATCAGTCAGTTGAGTTCAGTTCAGTCACTCAATCGTGTCCGACTCTTTGCAACCCCATGAATGGCAGCATGCCAGGCCTCCCTGTCCATCAACAACTCACAGAGTCTACTCAAACTCATGTCCATCGAGTCGGTGATGCCATCCAGCCAGCTCATCTTCTGTTGTCCCCTTCTTCTTCTGCCCCCAATCCTTCCAAGAATCAGGGTCTTTTCCAATGAGTCAACTCTTCCCATGAGGTGGCCAAAGTATTCGAGTTTCAGCTTCAACATCAGTCCTTCCAATGAACACCCATGACTGATTTCATTTAGGATGGACTGGTTGGATGGATCTCCTTGCAGTCCAAGGGACTCTCAAGAGTCTTCTCCAACACTACAGTTCAAAAACATCAATTCTGCACTCAGCGTTTTCACCGTCCAACTCTCACATCCATTATGACTACTGGAAAACCATAGCCTTGACTAGACGGACCTTTGTTGGCAAATGTCTCTGCTTTTTAATATGCTCTCTAGGTTGGTCATAACTTTTCTTCCAAGGAGTAGGCGTCTTTTTACTTCATGGCTGCAGTCACCATCTACAGTGATTTTGGAGCTCCAAAAAATAAAGTCTGACACTGTTTCCGCTGTTTCCCCATCTATTTGCCATGAAGTGATGGGACCAGATGCCATGATCTTACTTTTCTGAATGTTGAGCTTTAAGCCAACTTTTTCACTCTCCTCTTTCACTTTGAGCAAGAGGCTTTTTAGTTCTTCTTCACTTTCTGCCATAAGAGTGATGTCATCTGCATGTCTGAGTTTATTGATGCTTCTCCAGGCAATCTTAATTCCAGCTTGTGCTTCATCCAGCCCAGCGTTTCTCATGATGTACTCTGCATATAAGTTAAATAAGCAGGGTGACAAATACAACCTTGATATACTCCTTTTCCTATTTGGAACCAATCTGTTCCATGTCCAGTTCTAATGTTGCTTCCTGACCTGTATACAGGTTTCTCAAGAGACAGATCAGGTAGTCTGGTGTTCCCATCTCTTCAAGAATTTTCCACAGTTAATAGTGATTCACACAGTCACTGTAGTGACTTATTTGACATAGTCAATGCCAAATAACTTATTTTAATGACTTATTTTATTTGGTATAGTCAATAAAGCAGAAATAGATGTTTTCCTGGAACTCTCTCGCTTGTTTGATGATCCAACAGATGTTGGCAATTTGATCTCTGCCTTTTCTAAAACCAGCTTGAACATCTGGAGTTCACTGTTAATGTATTGCTGAAGCTTGGCTTTGAGAATTTTGAACATCACTTTACTAGCATGTGAAATGAGTGCAATCGTGCGGTAGTTTGAGCATTCTTTGGCATTGCCTTTCTTTGGGATTGGAATGAAAACTGACCTTTCCCAGGCCTGTGGCCACTGCTGAGTTTTCCAAATTTTCTGGCATATTGGGTGCAGTAATTTCATAGCATCATCTTCTAGAATTTGAAATAGCTCAACTGGAATTCCATCACCTCCACTCGCTTTGTTCATAGTGATGCTTCCTAAGGCCCACTTGACTTCACATTCCAAGATGTCTAGCTCTAGGTAGTGATCACACCATCATGATTATCTGGGTCATGAAGATCTTTTTTGTATAGTTCTTCTGTGTATTCTTGTCACCTCTTCTTAATATCTTCTGCTTCTGTTAGGTCCATACCATTTCTGTCCTTTATTGAGCCCATCTTTGCATGAAATGTTCCCTTGGTATCTCTAATTTTCTTGAAGAGATCTCTAGTCTTTCCCATTCTGTTGCTTTCCTCTAGTTCTTTTCTTTGATTGCTGAGGAAGGCTTTCTTATCTCTCCTTGCTATTCTTTGGAACTCTGCATTCAGATGGGAATATCTTTCCTTTTTCTCCTTTGCTTTTCGCTTCTCTTCTTTGCACAGCTATTTGTAAGGCCTCTTCAGACAGCCATTTTACTTTTTTGCATTTCTTTTCCATGGGGATGGTCTTAATCCCTGTCTCCTATACAGTGTCACGAACCTCTGTCCATAGTTCATCAGGCACTCTGTCTATCAGATCCAGTCCCTTAAATCTGTTTCTCACTTCCACTGTATAATCATAAGGGATTTGATTTAGGTCATACCTGAATGGTCTAGTGGTTTTCCCTACTTTCCTCAATTTAAGTCTGAATTCGGCAATAAGGAGTTCATGATCTGAGCCACAGTCAGCTCCCAGTCTTATTTTTGCTGACTGTAGAGCTTCTCCATCTTTGGCTGCAAAGAATATAATCAGTCTGATTTTGTGTTGACCATCTGGTGATGTCCATGTGTAGACTCCTCTCTTGTGTTATTGAAAGAGGGTGTTTGCTATGACCAGTGCGTTCTTTTGGTAGAACTCTATTAATCTTTGCCCTGCTTCAGTCTGTACTCCAAGGCCAAATTTGCCTGTTACTCCAGGTGTTTCTTGACTTCCTACTTTTGCATTCCAGTCTCCTATAATGAAAAAGACATCTTTTTTGGGTGTTAGTTCTAAAAGATCTTGTAGGTCTTCATAAGACCATTCAACTTCAGCTTCTTCAACATTACTGTTTCCATACACAAACAAAACCACATAATATGAATCAGTTAGGTATTGACACAGTAATGCCATGTAACAAACATTAGCAAAAAAAATTTTCAGTGATATTCACACATGTGAGGGATAAAAAGGGTGGTCTTATTTAGAGAGTAACTGGTGTCCTTCTGCTTGTCTCGGCTGGGCTCTCTTACACGTCTCTGGCTTAGCTAACTTAAGTTACAACAGCCAGAGAGACACCTTGGAATAGCCTATTATCCAGGTATATTCTTCCAGTAGCAATGACAAAAATATAAGAATGCATGTCAAAATGGATAAAACCTATTAAGGGCTAGGTATGGGCTTCCTTGGTGCTCAGATGTTAAAGAATATGCCAGCAGTACAAGAGACTCAGGTTCAATCCCTGGTCAGGAAGATCTCCTAGAGAAGGGAATGGCTACCCACTCCGGTATTCTTGTCTGGAGAATCCCATGAACAGAGGAGCCGGGTGGGTCCATGGGGTTGCAAAGAAGCGGACATGAGTGAGCAACTAAGACTTTCACTTTCTGCACTGACACACTTCATATCTGCCTCAGCCAATTGGCCAAAGTCAGTCACATGGCTGAACCCCAACTCAAGGGGAAGAACCCCAAAGTCATGTGTCAAAAGTTATGGATGCAGGAAGGAGTAAAGAATTGGGGTCAATAATACAGTCTATCATATTATATAGTTCTAAATATATTCCAAAAATAATTTGTAATTCTTCAAAGATACTCAAGAATTTTAAATGGTGATGATAATGAGATAACTGACTGTGGAGATAAAAAATACAAGTAGAAAATAAAAATGAAGATGACATTCAAATATAATATACATAAGATATGATTTTCTGCAGATGTTGAAAGAAGGACACATTTGGTCTTGCACTTCACAATGTCCAAAACAACAAAAGAAATGGGTTGCAAACTTCAAAAAATGGATTATATTTGGGGAAATATAGATGTTCCATTAAGTATGTGTCCTCTTATGAATATGTGTTCTTTTCCCAGAGAAGGCTTTATTAAAAATGTTAAATGCAGTTTCAACATTGCATTTCTGCATTTAAAGGAGAAAAACAATCTTTAGAAATTATTGAATTCTAGTTCTTCTTGGCTGTAAGTTCATTACCAATAGTCCCTTAAGATAGGTCAAATGAAGATGATTTCAATCAAGTAAAAAAAGTGAAAATAATCTTAAAGATTATTACTTTCTCTAGCTGTACAGAATAGCAAGTGTCAGAATGTTTGATTGTTTTGTCCAGTAGAAAAAGACAAGTCTGGATTCATTGGAGTTGAACAAATTCTGCTTATAACCCTTAATATTTCCCTTTGCACATATAATTAGATAATGTTTTCACATATGATTTCTGCCTCACTGTAGCCAGCTGTTTGGAGGACACCAGTAATTTTTAACTTGACAGTCCATCTTCTGTGTTAGTCCTCAAGCATTAATGAAGTTTGACTGCTTAAAGTCAACTGTCGATTTGTCTGGATGATAATCAGTTGAACCAGCGAATCATTAGCCAAATTACTGTTATTTAGACTTTCTATTTTTCCTAGTCACTTCCAAGTCGGTTAGGATTAGCAAAAGACACTTACTTGTTTAAAGATTAAATTTAGTATCACACACAAGAAATGTTAGATTTATTGGTTTGTCTTCTGAGATGCATAGCTCTATATAAAATTAAATCCCCTAAAACGTATTTTTAAATGAGACAAAGACATGATAGGTGAATATTATCTTTTGTTTCTGTTCAGTCGCTAAGTCATGTCCAACTCTTCGTGACCTCATGAACTGTACCAGGCCAGACTTTCCTGTCCTTCACTGCCCCTTGGAGTTTGCTTAAACTCATATCCATTGAGTAAGTGATGCCATCCAAACATCTTATTCCCTGTTGCCCTCTTCTCCTGCCCTCAGTCTTTCCCAGCATCAGGATCTTTTCCAATAAGTTGGCACTTCTCATCAGGTGATCAAAATATTGGAATTTTAGCTCCAGCATCAGTCCTTCCACTGAATATTCAGGGTTGCATTACTACATTATTTATCTAGCAATTTAGGGAGTTAATAATAGATCAAAGAGTGATCTGGTTGCATCTGTACCATTTAAGTGAGGAATGCATTCTTGAAAATATTTCCTCTACATCTTGATATGGTTCTGGAAAAAACTTTTATACATAGACTTATAATGGTGTATGTTACATCTATATTTAAAATTGTAAAATTGAAAATACTCATATCAATGGGAGCAATCAAAATATGATAAAACCATACATGGAATATCTTAGAGCAATTAAAAATGTGAGAATGTATGTGTACTTGTGTGGTGACATCCCAAAGTATTTTATAATATCATTTCTTTCTTGTTTTACTTTTTTAATGGGAGGATAATTGCTTTACAATGTTGTGTTGGTTTCTGCCCTACAACAATTTTCATTTGCTTCTAAACACACGCACGTAATTATGAAATCCTAAGCTACACAAATGGATGTGTGCCTATAAAAAACTTATAACACACATAGACTAATACAGGAAAATACTTTGAAAAAGATGTGGGAGCCTCATGTACCTAACTGATAATAGTAGCTAACTTGGTAGAAAAGTGAAGTCGCTCAGTCGTGTCCGACTCTTCGTGACCCCATGGACAGAGGAGCCTGGTATAGGCTGGTATAGGCTCCTCTGTCCATGGGATTTTCTAGGCAAGAGTACTGGAGTGGGTTGCCATTTCCTTCTCCAGGGAATCTTCCCGACACAGGGATCAAACCCAGGTCTCCTGCATTGATGGACAGACACTTTGCCGTCTGAGCCACCAGGGAAGTCTTAACTTGGTGGAAGCAAGTAAAATTTGAGAGTGGTTGTCAAGGAGGCTCTTTGCCTTGTCTGCATTATTTGTATTTTACTAGGATAAACAATAAATATTTTCATAGAAAATCAAATTGAAATTTATTTTTCAGGTGTGTGATGAGTGATGCACAGTAAATTCATATAAAGTTTACCATTTGATGAGTTTTCCCATACATGTATATTCATAAACCGGTATCACAAAAGAGAAGCAAACGTTTCCCTGTCCCCAATTTCCTTGTGCCCATTTGCAATCCTCCCTTTCCTCTCACACTGTCCTTTCACATCCACCACTCTGCTTTCTGTTACTGCAGATTCATTTTAATATTCTATGAATTTACATAGATAGAATCAAATATATGCTTTTTAGTCTGGCATCTTTCAGCATAATGATTTTGAGATTTAATCAAGTTGTAGAATGTATCAATATTGCATTCCTTTTTATTGATTAGTAGTATTTCATTTTAGTATTCCAAATAATGGACATTTCGATTGTTTCTACCTTTGTTGCTGTTCAGCCACTCAGTCGTGCCCAACTCTTTGCGACCCCATGAACTGCAGCACACCAGGCTTCCCTGTCCTTCATCATCTCCCAGAGCTTACTCAGACTCATGTCCATTGAGTCAGTGATGCCATCCAACTATCTTGTCTCTGTCGTCCCCTTCTCCTCCTGCCTCCAATCTTGCCCAGAATCAGGGTATTTTCCAGTGAGTCAGTTCTTTGCATCAGGTGGCCAAAATATCAGAGCTTCAGTTTCAGCATCAGTCCTTCCAATGAATATTCATGGTTGATTTCCTTTAGGATGGACTGGTTTGATCTCCTTTCTGTACAAGGGACCCTTAAGAGTCTTCTCCAACACCACAGTTCAAAGGCATCAATTCTTCAGCACTCAGCTTTCTTTATAGTCAGATTCTCACATCTATACCTGACTACTGGAAAAACCATTGCTTCAACTAGATGAACCTTTGTTGGCAAAGTAATGTCTCTGCTTTTTAATATGCTGTCTAGGTTGGTCAAAGCTTTTCTTCCAAGGAGCAAGCATCTTTTATTTTCATGGCTGCAGTGATTTTGGAGCCTAAGAAAATACAGTCTGTCACTGTTTTCACAAAGTAGCTATAGATATTCACATACAAGACTTTTGGTGAATGTAGGCTCTCTTTTCCTTAAGAATAAATATCTAGGAATAGACTGAGGTCATATCGTATGTTTGTTTAACTTTTTAAGAAATACCAAAATGCTTTCCAAAGTTTTTGTACCATCTGACATTCCCTCTGGCAGAATGAGAGTTTCCTTGTAACCTAACACCCTTGATCCCTTGGAAGTCTTTGTTTGTCTCTGTTTTTTCAACCATTTTAGTGGATAGGATGTAGTGGTATCCCATTTTGAATAATTTGCATTTCTGTAATGACTAAGAATATTGAACATCTTTTCATGTCTGTATTAGCCATTCATACATCTTCTTTGGAGAAGTATCATTATCCTTTGCCCTGTTTCTTGGTTGTCTTCTTTTATGGATTTCAAATGTGTATAATTTAATATTTATGTATATTAAATATATACCTATATAATAATTATTACAGCAAATATATTATTTATTAAATACATGACTTAGATAATTAAATATATATATATATATATATATATACACACACACACACACACACATATATTTAAAATCCACACAAAGACATCTGCTAAAAATGGCAACAGATTTGAACTCTCAGGTAAAATCTGAATATAAATTCTTTTGTGGATATCTATTTTGTATATGTTTCTCTTGAGTCTATAGCTTACCTTTGTATTTTTTTTAACAGTATCATTTGAAAAATAAGACATTTTAATGATGCTGGCTAATTTATCATTTTCAATTAAACTTGAATTTCATGCCTTTTTATGAACTCTTTGTCTACCTGATTGTCATAGGCATCCCATAATTTTATCCATAGGTGATCTAGCTGCCTAGGCCTCCTCTGTTTCTGAATTCTGTATTCTGACCTCAAGACACCATAGTCTGTTAGTGTTTCTTCCTTCCTGCCCTGAGGCCTGGGGACGCTTCATTAGTAGACTCAGACAGTTTCATGGTTCAACTCAGTTTCTTTCTTTCAGGAATTACTGTCTTGATGTTCAATGTCTGAAAAGCATAATTTCATATATTTTGTCTGGTTCTTTAGTTGTTTAAGGTAGGAAGGTAAATTCAGTCCTTGTTGCTACATCATGGCAGCAAGATGAAGTCTTGAAATGGCTTCTGAAGGTTTAACATATTTTGTATTTCAAAGGACCTTTTGAATTTTTTTTCCTTGCTTTAAAAAAATGAGCTTCGTAGTTCATTAGAGATAGGGCTAGAATTTTTCTAATCCTCTCTTTGGAGCCATCCCATTTATACTGAAGATAAAGCTTCAGGATTTAATAAATCATAATGGTGGTGTTGGTTATTATTATTGAGTACTCATGTCAAAGCTTGTTCAAAGTGCTTTACACTTGTTAGCTCATTTGCTACAATACCCTGTGAGATAGGCAATATTATAATTTCTATTTTGCATGTGAGAAAACTGAGCTTAGCAGAACCAGATAACCTGACTCTCCTAACCATATTATTTTATAGTTTCCAGATTTTATTTATTTCAGATTTGTCCTCAACACTAGAGATGCTGCAGTGAATAGTACACATAAACTCTCTTTAACTTGTTTGAATTTGCATACAAGGCCTTCCTGTGATACTGGTGAATTTTCCAGGTTCTGATGAATGTAAAGACATGGTTCTTAATCCTATGGACTTTAAATTCTGGTGAGCAAAACAGGACAAAGAGAGGACTTCTGTAGACTTTAGTAGATAGAGAACTTGACCAGCAATGGAATGTTGAGGGGTAACCTGGGCGTTGGACAAAAGAGAAGGACTGTTAAGTATAGAGGGAGATGATTTTGCTCAATACTTGGTATAAAAGCTGTATTGTTATATTGACAACTAAGGAATATAGCTTTGATTGCAGACTCTAAGAGTAACGGGTTTTTCAGTGATAATGGGGTAGACTATGGCCATGATAACAACCATACCTAAAATTTGTTGAGCAGTTGACCAAATGCTGAACATAGTTCTAAAAATTATAAGGGTATTGCTTAATCCCCATGCCAGTCCATTGAAGAGGGTATCATGATTGTCACCATATTCTGGTTAAGGAAATTGAGATTTAACAAGGTATGACTTCATAGGCAGAAAAATGCAGGACATGGAAGCAACCTAGATGTCCATCAACAGACGAATGGATAAGAAAACTGTGGTACATATACACAATGGAATATTACTCAGCCATTAAAAATAATTCATTTGAATCAGTTCTACTCAGGTGGACGGAACTGGAGCCTATTATACAGAGTGAAGTAAGCCAGAAGGAAAAACAAAAATATAGTATACTAATGCATATATATGGAATTTAGAAAGATGGTAACAAGAACCCTGTATGTGAGACAACAAAAGAAATGCAGATGTATAGAACAGTCTTTTGGACTCTATGGGAGAGGGCAAGGGTGGGATGATATGGGAGAACGGCATTGAAACATGTTAATTATCATATGTGAAATCAATCGCCAGCCCAGGTTTGATGCTCAGGGCTGGTGCACCGGGATGACCCAGAGAGAGGGAATCAGGAGGGAGGTGGGAGGGGGGTTCTGGAAGGGGAACATATGGATACCCATGGCAGATTCATGTCACTGTATGGCAAAACCAACACAATAATGTAAAGAAAATTTAAAAATTAATTAATTAATTAATAAAAAATTTTAAAAAGGAAAAAAAGAAAAATTCAAACATACAGATTAACCACATGCATTAAATACCTATGACTCTATGAAATTTTAACATTTCCAGGTACCACGCTCCTTTTTTCTACATCCAAAGAAATCTCTGCCTTACATTTAGTGTTTCATGTGCCAGTTTTAACATTTTGAAGTTACCCTGTGAAGTTATCTATTATCTGTAAAGAAACGTAAATAATGTCTTTATTTTCCATGTAATTATGAACATTGTACCATACTACATATATACTTCTACAACTTGATTTTTCATTCTACATTTTTTTTGACACTTACCATATTGAACATTGAACTAAAATTCATTCACTTAATTTGTGGCAACACATTATATAAGTTGCAATTCATATATCTAATCTTGTATAAATGAACCAATTTTTTTTTTCAGTCTTTCACCATTGCACGCAATGCTACAATGCAGAGTATTATACAGGTTTCTTTGTTCAATTGATTTTATAAATCAATTGTTGGATAATTAACATTAGCAACATTCAATTTTTTCTACCCAAGAACATAGAAACTGTTTATTTGTTCAGGAATTATTTTGTATATTTTAGTAAAATAATATGAAGATTATTTCATCTTTTTCTTCTTCCAAAAGGTCTGCATATATTTGGTTTAATGTATCTCTAAATACCTTTTGTTGTTGTTCTTAATAGTACTGTTTGTCTGTGTGTGTGTGTGTGTGTGTGTGTGTGTGTGTGTGTGTGTGTGCGTGCATTCAGTCGCTCAGTCATGTCCAATTCTTTGCAACTCCATAGACTTTAGCCCACCAGACTCTTCTGTCCATTGGATTTCCCAGGCAAGAATACTAGAATTGGTTTCCATTTCCTATTCCAGGGAATCTTCCCAATCCAGGGATTGAACCTGTGTCTCTTATGTCTCATGCATTGGCAGGCAAACTCTCTACCACTGTGTTACCTGGGAAGCCAACAATACTATTTACTTCAATCTATTTTAATTAGAAGTTCTAATCAATTATGGCTAGATACAGAAAAATTGTTTTTCCATTTTTAAATAATTGTTAAGCTTTTATTGATTCCAAATATGTAAATGTAGACTCACTTGAATTTTTACGGAATCATAATGTAGTAAATAAAGTTGACAATTTTTTTTTCCATTCTAGTGTTGTTTTGTATCTCTTGTTCTGATATAAAAAATGTTGAATTTGAACAATGAGGGAAACATCCTTGTCTTGATCCTAAATTCAATTATTTAGAGGTGTAAAACTGTACAGTTCTATGGTAAATATGTGAATTATATCTTTTACTTAATATCTTTTCATAACTTTGCTTTAAAGAATTGTGTTAATTAGTATTTTATATAAGTTACATTTCTCTTATGTTGAGTATGGTTATGCATAAATGAAGCCAGAAGGCACAATTCTTTAAAAATAAAGTTTATTAAAAATAGTTATTGTCTTAATTAAGTTGACCTCAGTTTCTAAAGTAACACAAAATTTTAGAAAGTTTCTGAAAGTCATTTAAGGTCAGAATGACTTAAGCTTGAAAGTAATTTTGAGTATGCCTGTAGTGTTTGTATATGCATAAAAAAGAATGTGAAATAGTATATGACTATTAATAATATTACTCCAAGGTATTGATTTCATAAGGAAGTGTGGACTTATGCAGATTATAAGTTTATACTTTAAATTATTTGCCTTGCCTAAATAAGCAAGAATTTCTTCCACAGTTTAAAACATCAAATGAAGTGAAATGAATATGGTATCACACATAGGTGAACCTTAAAAAAAACAAAAAGTTGAACCAATAAAAACACAGTAAAAAGTCGTTGCCAAGGGCTTCATGGTGAGGAAAATAGATAGAAGTTTGTAAAAGAGTAAAAACTTTCAGTTATAATATGAAGTCCTGAGGATCTACCATATAACATGGTGACATCTCTCCAATTAATAACACTGTTTTGTATAAACAAAAGAGAAGTAGAGCTTAAATGTTGTCACCAAAAAATGATACACATGTGAGGGGCTGGATGTGTTTATTCACTTGACGGGGGGGGGGGGGGAATTGTTTCACAATGCATACGTTACCTCCAATCATCTTGATACAGACTTTAAAATATTTGTCAATTAATACTAAATTTAAAATCCAAAAGACTGTTCTATACATATGTGTCTCTTTTGCTGTCTTGCATACAGGGTTATTGTTACCATCTTTCTAAATTCCATATATATGCGTTAGTATACTGTATTGTTGTTTTTCCTTCTGGCTTACTTCACTTTGTATAATAGGCCCCAGTTTCATCTACCTCATTAGAGCTGATTCAAATGTATTCTTTTTAATGGCCGAGTAATATTCCATTGTGTATATGTACCACAGCTTTCTTATCCATTCGTCAGTTGATGGGCATCTAGGTTGCTTCCATGTCCTGGCTATTGTAAACAATGTGGCAATGAACATTGGGGTACACGTGTCTCTTTCAATTCTGGTTTCCTCGGTGTGTATGCCCAGCAGTGGGATTGCTGGGTCATATGGCAGTTCTGTTTCCAGTTTTTTAAGGAATCTCCACACTGTTCTCCAGAGTGGCTGTACTAGTTTGCATTCCCACCAGCAGTGTAAGAGGGTTCCCTTTTCTCCACATCCTCTCCAGCATTTATTGCTTGTAGATTTTTGGATGGCAGCCATTCTGACTGGTGTGAAATGGTACCTCATTGTGGTTTTGATTTGCGTTTCTCTGGTAATGAGTGATGTTGAGCATCTTTTCATGTGTTTGTTAGCCATTTTTATGTCTTCTTTGGAGAAATGTCTGTTTAGTTCTTTGGCCAACTTTTTGATTGGATCATTTATTTTTCTGGAATTGAGCTGCAGGAGTTGCTTGTATGGGAGAAAGGCATTGAAACATGTAAATTATCATACGTGAAACGAATCGCCAGCCCACGTTCGATGCATGATACAGGGTGCTCAGGGCTGGTGCACTGGGATGACCCAGAGGGATGGAACTGGGAGGGAGGTGGGAGGGGGGGGTTCTAGAAGGGGAACACATGTATACCCATGGTGGATTCATGTCAAAGTATGGCAAAACCAACACAATATTGTAAAGAAAAAAGTCTTTCTTGAATTTGTTACAATAAAAAAAAAATCCACCAAAAAATAAATAGCAATAATGATAAGCCAGACCACTGAATGGGATGTTATAGTCTACCTTTGTGTATTCCATGACTGATTGGAATAAACTTAGTGTACATTTCTTTCAGACTCTTGGATCATAAAATTCTAAATAGGGTGTCACTAATCTCTCTTGCATTTGCTGTACCTAACTTGTATTTAATTTCCTTACTTGGAGTGAGATTTGTTGAACTCCAGAGTTTGCATTTCTACTGATATCCTACTCTCTTAGGTATACATGGCATAAGGGAAAGGTCACATCAAAACAATCATAAGGAGATCATCTAATTTCTCAGATATTCCCAAAAGCAGGGAGTCCAGAAGGAAGTCACAGAAACTCAGAAGTTTAAACATCAAATTATGCTTGGCAAGCACTGTGTGTTTATCCTTCCTTAAGACAGAAGGAGAAGGAGAAGGAGAAGGCAGAGGATGAGATGGTTAGATAGCTTCACTGACTCAGTATACATGAATCTGAGCAAACTCCAGGAGACAGTGAAGGACAGAGGAGCCTGGGGTGCTGCGGTCCATGGGATTTCAAAGAGTTGGACACAACTAAGAGAATGAACAACAACAACAAAAGTAAACAAAGTAAAACTTGACCTTTAAGTGATATTTTTTGGAAACAACATTTAAGTTAACTGCAAGTGATCAATAATTATTTTTAATATAAAAATACCTAATCTTAAACATATATCAGTGGTCTCATGTTCTGCTTATGGGAATATAAAATAGTAAAAACCCTTTGAAACATAGTTTGGCAGTTTCTTAGAAAGTTAAACATACTAAAACCTTGATGCAACCTCATGGACTGTAGCATGTCAGGCTTCCCTCTCCATCACCAACTCCCTGAGTTTACTAAAACTCATGTCCATTGAATCAGTGATGCTATCCAGCCATCTCATCCTCTGTTATCCCCTTCTCCTCCTGCCTTCAATCCTGCCCAGCATCAGGGTTTTCCAATGAGTCAGTTCTTCACATCAGGTGATGTGATGCCCAAGTATTGGAGTTTCAGCTTCAGCATCAGCCCTTCCAGTGAACATTCAGGGTGTTCTCCTGCAGTCCAAGGGATTCTCAAGAGTCTTCTCCAACACCACAGTTCAAAAGCATCAATTCTTCAGTGATTATTTTTCTTTATTGTCCAACTCTCACATCCATACATGGCTGCTGGAAAAACCATAGATTGACCTTCGTCTGCAAAGTAATATCTCTACTTTTTAATAGGCTGTCTAACTTGGTCATAACATTTTTTCCAATGAGCAAGAGTCTTTTAATTTCTTGTCTGTAGTCACCATCTGCAGTGATTTTGGAGCCCCCCAAAATAAAGTCTGTCACTGTTTCCACTGTTTCCCCATCTATTTGCATAAAGTGATGGGACTGGATGCAATGATCTTAATTTTCTGGATGTTGAGCATCAAGCCAACGTTTTCACTCTCTTTCACTTTCATCAAGAGGCTCTTTAGTTCTTTGCTTTATGCCATAAGGATGTTGTCATCTGTGTATCTGAGGTTATTGATATTTCTCCCGGCAATCTTGATTCCAGCTTGTGCTTCTTCCAGCCCAGCGTTTCTCATGATGTACTCTGCATATAAGTTAAATAAGCAGGGTGACAATATATAGCCTTGATGTACTCCTTTCCTGATTTGGAACCAGTCTGTTGTTCCATGTCCAGTTCTAACTGTTGCTTCCCGACCTGCATACAGATTTCTCAGGAGGCAGGTAAGGTGGTCTGGTATTCCCATCTCTCCAAGAATTTTCCACAGTTTATTGTGATCCACACAGTCAAAGGCTTTGGCATAGTCAATAAAGCAGACGTAGATGTTTTTCTGGAACTCTCTTGTTTTTCTGGAACTCATTTTAAAAATAAAGGTATTAATCTTATGTTTTACCAAAGTTTTACTCACTCGTGAGGTTAAAAAAAGGAAACCTGCAGCAAAAATTTAAAACTCTTCAAACTTCTGACACCCAAAATTCCTTCAGCTTCTCACAATAATGAATCTGAACTTGCTTAATTTGCAAAAATGAATAAATGTATACACAATTGTAATATATGAACAAGAATATTTCAGACCTAATTTTATTAGACATAACTGGCTAAGTTTTCCTAGTAATCCAGGTTTCCTGCCTCTTTCTCATGAGAAGTAATTAACTAAAACAAGGTCCCATCCAGCTGCTAGATTTAAAATATTACTGTTGCCTCAGCTTCTCCCAGGCACATTAATCCTTTTAAGTCTTCCTGGAATGAGAATGATAATTATTTTCCAAAAGTAATTTTTTTGTAAGCTTAATGAATTTCAGTGATTTGAAGACCAGTTATTATTTCTACCTACTTAGTTCAAAATAAAGTATGTACTTTTATGGCAAAGGAGAGAATGGTCAAATTAAACCAACAATTTTTTTTACTTGAGTATTAATTTATGTTTGTCATATAAATTGGAAGGAAGAAAATAATTTCCACTGCTAGTGGCTAAAACAAATTAGACATAATGGTACATAAAAGGCAAACCATAAGCACTCTCTTGAAGAAAATTAATGCGTTTTACAGGATATGAAGTCATTAACCAAAAACCTGTCACAGCATTTTTAACCTATTCTAGTTTCCGTGTTCCAGCAACATACCCACTTTCTGTTGACCATATTCTGTGAAACCCAGTGCCAATAATTAAATAAATTGCATTGTACAAAACTTTCAGTCATCTGATATGGCACGAAGCCAACTCTTTCCTTTCATTTAAAAAAATTCAATTACTATCTTATTTCTTGACTCTAGAAATTTCCTTTAACAAAATGATTTTATTGCAGGATTCATTTTTCTCAGTGGAATGTGTGACCTCTCTCTAGCTTATGTTCACAAAAATATGAGCATAAAGTATTATGCTGCTAATCATGTTTTTGAATCAAGGGCATAATACATTAGGCCTCAGGTATCCATGTAATGGGATTATTAGATTTGCACATAATCAGAGTCTCATGTGATTGTATTAGAGACTCCAATGTGGATTTCCTAGATTTCTGGGCAGCACTGTTCTAAGTCTTAAGCCAGGTCATCTTTGTTCTGGGTATACAGGAGTGATGCCTATTGATACAGCTACGGATATAACATTGTCTTGTTATAAATATTACCTTCAGGTTTTAAACCTGGCTGAGATTTATTTTTTTATGTGCAGTGGCTCAGATGGTAAAGAATCTGCCTGCAATGCAGAAGATCTGGGTTAAAGAAGAGACATATGGGGTGGGAAAAAAATTATGCACATAGTACAAATTTTTTATGTAAATAGGAAACACACAAAGTATTATATGTATCCATATGCATGTATACATACATATATATGAATATATAACATTACTATTTATTTAGGTAAAGCTTTCGTAAACACTTAAGTAGGAAAGATCTGAAAGAATCACAAACATACAGTGGAGGTCACCTCTGGCAAGAATACCAACAGACATTTTGACTTTATTTGTGTTACTTGAATTTTTAACTATGTGAAAGCACGGGTACATTCTTTGGCTAGCTAAAAATACAAACATTCACTTTGAAAATAAGTCTAGTCTACATTTCTAAACAATATTATTTTCCTTATGAATTAGTTTTTAGGTTCAGGTGTTGGATTTGAAAAGGAGGACTAGTGGAGTTCAAAACAAACAAAATGGCAGTTCAAAAAATTAATCAGATGGTTTTGTTAAGATGTCTAAACTAAAACTGCCATTCCTCTCCTATACTGAGGTTTATATGGCAGAACAGAGGCTTAGATTTAGGAACCTAAGATTAAAATGTCTATTTATTATAGCCAGAGTTAGAGCTTTGTGTTAATAAAACTGTGCCCACAGAAACTACCATTTACAATAAGTTCAAAGTGTGTGTGTATATTAAGTTGTTTCAGTCATGTCCAGCTCTTTGCAATCCTATAGACTGTAACCTGCCAGATACCTCTCTCCATGGGATTTTCCAGGCAAGAATGCTAAAGTAGATTGCCATTTCCTCCTCCAGGGGATGTTCCAGACTCAGGGATCAAAACTGCTTCTCTTATATCTCCTCATTGGCAGGCGGGTTCCTTACCACTAGTGCTGGGTGGAAAACTGGGAAGCCCATAAAACCTTTTATTCTAGGAGTCACAAGACTTTGGGATGCTGCTCTTCTTTGTCTATGAATGTAATTTATATTATTTGAAAGAAAGTGAAACAAATTTGTATAGTCAGACAACAGACCTGTCAGAGAATTCCATATACCTTTATCAAATGCGATATCCAAATATTTGACTATCATCTGCATTTCCTCCTGTTCTCTGCTTGAAGTTGAGTGTATTAGTATTAATTCAGCTGCAAATAACCAGAAACCTGCCAAAAGTCTTAGTTCTAAAGATATTTCATATAGTAAAAAAAGTGTTGTTGTTCTTGTTTAGCTGCTAATTCGTGTCTGACTCTCTGCAACCACATGAACTTCAGCACACCAGGCTTCCCTGTCCTTCACTATCTTCCAGAGTTTGCTCATGTCACATGTATTTAGATTTATTTCAGAGATTCAACAACGTCAAGAATGCAGGATTTCCATGGTTCTGCTCTACAATACTCAAAGTGTTGACTTTTTATTCTTATGCTTTATTGCCTTAATGTTGCAAGATAGTTACCACAGCTTCAGGCATCACTTCTTCATTCTGACATTTTAATCTATAAAGAAAGATCTAGAAAAAATGAGTTTTCTTTCTGAAAGTTATAGCTGTTTATCAGCAGAGATAATCTCTCCTCAAATTTCCCCAATAGAACAAGGTAGTTCTTGTTATGTCATTTTACCTGGAGCATAAGTTCTGTGGTTACACATACTATCACAAGAGACTGGGAAAATACATGGAAAAGAGGAGTACTGTTATCATGATTGGCTTTGACTAATCTTCATTTATTTACTGGAACCAGTGAAGGGATATCAGTCAGTTCAATGTAGTCGCTCAGTCGTGTCCAACTCTTTGCGACCCCATGAATCGCAGCATGCCAGGCTTCCCTGTCTATCGCCAACTCCCAGAGTCCACCCAAACTCAAGTCCATCGAGTTGGTGATGCCATCCAGCCATCTCATCCTCTGTTGTCCCCTTCTCCTCCTGCCCCCAATCCTTCCCAGCATCAAGGTCTTTTCCAATGAGTCAGCTCTTCACATGAGGTTGGCAAAGTATTGGAGTTTCAGCTTCAACATCAGACCTTCCAATGAACACCCAGGACTGACCTCCTTTAGGATAGACTTGTTGGATCTCCTTGCAGTCCAAGGGACTCTCAAGAGTCTTCTCCAACACTGCAGTTCAAAAGCATCATTTCTTTGGTGCTCAGCCTTTTTCACTGTCCAACTCTCACATCCATACATGACTACTGGAAAAACCATAGCCTTGACTAGCTGGACCTTTGTTGGCAAAGTAATGTCTCTGCTTTTCAATATGCTATCCAGATTGGCCATAACTTTCCTTCCAAGAAGTAAGCATCTTTTGATTTCCTGGCTGCAATCACCATATGCAGTGATTTTGGAGCCCCCCAAAATAAAGTCAGCTACTGTTTCCACTTTTTCCTCATCTATTTGCCATGAGCTGATAGGACCAGATGCCATGATCTAAGTTTTCTGAATGTTGAGCCTTAAGCCGACTTTTTCACTCTCCTCTTTCACTCTCAGCAAGAGGCTTTTTAGTTCCTCTTCACTTTCTGCCATAAGCCTGGTGTCATATACATATCTGAAGTTATTGATATTTCTCCTGGCAATCTTGATTCCAGCTTGTGCTTCTTCCAGCCCAGCATTTCTCATGATGCACTCTGCATATAAGTTAAATAAGCAGGGTGACAATATACAGCCTTGATAGACTCCTTTTCCTATTTGGAACCAGTCTGTTGTTCCATGTCCAGTTCTAACTGTTTATTCCTGACCTGCATACAGGTTTCTCAAGGGAAAAGTCAGATGGTCTGGTATTCCCATCTCTCTAAGAATTTTCCACAGTTTATTGTGATCCACACAGTCAAAGGCTTTGGCATAGTCAATAAAGCAGAAGTAGATGTTTTTCTGGAACTCTTGCTTTTTCAATAATCCAGCGGATGTTGGCAATTTGATCTCTGGTTCCTGTGCCTTTTCTAAAACCAGCTTGAACATCTGGAAGTTCACAGTTCATGTATTGCTGAAGCCAGGCTTGGAGAATTTTGAACATTACTTTACTAGCATGTGAGATGAGTGCAATTGTGCGGTAGTTTAAGCATTCATTGGCATTGCCTTTCTTTGGGATAGGAATAAAAAAAAAAATTGACCTTTTCCAGTCCTGTGGCCATTGCTGTTTTCCAAATTTTCTGGCATATTGAGTGCAGCACTTACACAGCATCATCTTTTAGGATTTGAAATAGCACAACTGGAATTCCATGTACTTTCCCTCAATCTAAAGGACCTACTGCTACTTTCATGAGTGAGTCAGAGAGCCTTAAGTAAGGAGAAAGTAGGGAGAGGGGGATGACAGTTGCACAGGCCCTGAACAATAGGAATATTTGGTTGTTCATGTAGTCTTGGTCCCCAAAGTGTCATTGTCGTGTCATGGCAAAGAATTAAGATGAAAGTTGTATGTGTAGCCTCCACCTTCAGACTTTATTTTAGACAAAAAGGAGTAAAGATCTTCCAACCTTTTTTTTTTTATTTCACTTCATACTGAGAGAGCTAATCCTTAGGTACATTGATAAGGAGTCCAGGGACCTTGTAGAGAAGAAAGGGGTCTGGGGCTCTCAAGGAGGAAAAAAGGACAAACTTTTTCTGCATTGCTTTGTCTTAGTCAACATAACAACATATCTTGCTCGAGGACATGCTTCTCCTTAAGATTAGAACCTTCTGACTAATCTTGTTATGTTAAGATGTATGTTGTGAGAGTGGGTCTGGTAATATCTTTCTACTGTCAGTTCTAATCTTATTAATTTAAGATGCATGTGGTGGGGATGGGTCTCATAAAAGGATATAAGGTCTTGATAAGACTCGCTAGTTGGGGGCACTCTCCATCCCCCTTCAGATGCCTAGTCAGAAGCTTTCTCTGACCCTTTCCATACTTTACTGAAACTCTGCTACTCAAAAGCTCTTGAGTGATCAAGGCTAGTCCCTGGTCCTAAAGCTAAATCTTCTTCAGAGATCAGGAATCTGACCCTGTTTACTGTAAGCTATCAACAGGAGAGAACTGTATTGAATAAGTCCAGTTGAGATCTCAGTTGTGCCATCTTTTACCTGATGTGGGGTAAAAGTGTCATGCGGCCAGGCTAACCTACAAACTCTGGATTAAGGTATCCCTGATTGTAGCAGTGAGTGCCAGGTGTTATGAGAAGGGCATTTTCTCTACTATCTCCAATAATCCTAATGAGAAACCAATCAGGTGGCAATGGTGGGAGGTTTGCAGGGCATTCCTGGAGTAAGGGCTCAGTGATTAGTACATTGCTTACTGAACAGAAAATCAGAGGGATGCAAGGGGCTCTTTCCATGACTCATTAAAAAAAAATGGACATTTTTCTGGATTGGAATATTTGTGTTTCCAGTTCCACTGTTTAGATAGGGTAAATAAATATTTCTATATTCTTCTTCTGAAACCCTTGCACTTCTAATCTTCATACGTTCTATCTTTTCTTTGTTAGTAGTCTATTTGAACTCAACTATACATTGATATATATTAGATTTTATATATAATTAGATTTTGTATTAGATTTTGCTCTTTTAGTTAGAATTATATTTAAATCCTGCTTCTGCTGAGAAGCTTTGGGGATTTTGATTGGATATGGGAATTTCTGAATTTTCTCAGCGTTATATTTATAGACAAGCAACGAGTTAAATACATGTATGGGAAAATGTGCTATTTTTAAATTACCTGTATTCACTCTCAGAAGTTAAGCTTATTTTCATGCTTCAGATGTGATTTAATGAATTTGATGTTCTGAAATGTCTTAAAATAATTTTTGTTAGTTGTGGAGTAGGAAGAGAGAAGTGAACAGGGGTGAGATCCCTTGTTAAAGAGTCTAGCATATCAAATGGTACTATAAGTAGTTATGTATTAATTCTAACAGTAGAGTTCAGAGATTTTTGTCAAAGAGTCTCATAATTACAGGTATTTTTTGTTCTCTGAATCTTCAAAATGAGAGCTTACAGAATTGTTTCATTTTCTGAATAAATGACCTAGTATAACAAATGCACAAGACAAACTAGCCAAAGCATTTAAGTTGTACACCACCATCTGCCTCAGATTGCTTCCCTGTATAACCACATCTTGTTTAAACACATTCACATCCTTGATTTCCTTTCCCTTCCTTATTAAGTGAAAATGTCTTCTACGAAAGTCACCTGAGGAGAAAATGAAACTTTTAAAGGCGTAACCCCTCCCACCCACATATTAGAAGAGAATTCATAAAAGTCACTGGAAGAGTCACTCAGACACTCCCATAAAAACTGACACAAAGCAGAAAAACATAGAATTTACTAAGAAGTCTAGATTCAGTGAAATCAGGGAAAACATAAATAGCTGATAGTTTCACACAGCAAAGAACCTATTACTAAAGGAATTCTTTTGTTTTTTGCTGCTGTTGTTGTTTAGACAAAGAGAATAACCCCCAAATATTTACTGCCAAAGATTTAGAAGTTATTTCATCTTATGTAGATAAAATGCGCCAAGGGATGTGTGCAGCATCATAGTATAAGCAGCTTTGTTGTCATTCAGTCCCTAAGTCATGTCTGAAAATTGTGACCCCATGGACTGTAGCTTCCAGGCTTCCCTGTTCTTCACTACCTCCCAGAATTTGTTCCAACTCATGTCCATTGAGTCAGTGATGTCATCTAACCATCTCATCCTCTGTCACCCACTTCTCTTGCCCTTAATCTTTCCTAAAATCAGGGTCTTTTACAGTGAATCAGCTCTTCATATCAGTTGGCCAAAGTATTAGAGTTTCAGTTTCAGCATCAGTCCTTCCAATGAATATTCAGGGTTGATTTCCTTTAGGATTGACAAGTTTGATCTCCTTGCTGTTCAAGGGATTCTAAAGAGTCTTCTCTAGCACCATAATTGAAAAGCATAAAATTCCTTGGCACTCAGCCGCCTTCTTTGATTTTTTAAAATAAATTAATTTATTTTAATTGGAGGCTAATCACTTTATAAAATTGTAGGGGTTTTTGCCATAAATTGACATGGATCAGTCATGGGTGTACATGTAGCCCTCATCCTGAACCACCCCCTCCCCCACCTCTCTCCTCACCCCATCCCTCAGGGTCATCCCAGTGCACCAGCCCTGAGTGCCCTGTCTCATGCATCAAACCTGGACTGGTGATCTATTTCACATATGGTAATACACATGTTTCACTGATATTTTCTCAAATCACCCCCCCACCTTCTCCTACCCCACCCTCACCTTCTCCCACAGAGTCCAAAATTGTGTTCTTTATATCTGTGTCTCTTTCATTGTCTCTCATATAGAGTCATTGTTACCATTTTTCTAAATTCCATATATATGTGTTTATATACTGTATTGGTGTTTTTCTTTCTGACTTACTTCACTCTGTATAATAGGCTCCAGTTTCATCCACCTCATTAGAACGGATTCAAATGCATTCTTTTTAATAGCTGAGTAATATTCCATTGTGTATATGTATCATAGCTTTCTTATTCATTTGTCTGCTGATGGACATCTAGGTTGCTTCCATGTCCTAGCTATTGTAAACAGTACTGGGATGAACACTGGGGTACACATGTCTCTTTCAATTATGGTTTCCTTGGTGTATATGCCCAGCAGTGGGATTGCTGTGTCATATGGCAGAGTCCCAGAAGAAGAAGACAAAAATAAAGGCCATGAGAAAATACTTGAGGAGATAATAGTTGAAAACTTCCCTAAAATGGGGAAGGAAATAGCCACCCAAGTCCAAGAAACCCAGAGACTCCCAAACAGGATAAACTCAAGGCAAAACACCCCAAGACACATATTAATCAAATTAACAAAGATGAAACACACAGAGCAAATATTAAAAGCAGCAAGGGAAAAGCAACAAATAACACACAAAGGGATTCCCATAAGGATAACAGCTGATCTTTCAATAGAGACTCTTCAGGCCAGAAGGGAATGGCAGGACATACTTAAAGTGATGAAAGAGAAAAACCTACAACCCAGATTACTATACCCAGAAAGTATCTTGTTCATATATGAAAGAGAAAGCAAAAGCTTTACGGACAAGCAAAACCTGAGAGAATTCAGCACCACCAAACCAGCTCTTCAACAAATACTAAAGGAATTTCTCTAGACAGGAAACACAGAAAAGGTTTATAAACTCAAACCCAAAATGACAAAATAAATGGAAATGGGATCATACTTATCAATAATTACCTTAAATATAATTGGGTTGAATGCCCCAACCAAAAGACAAAGACTGGCTGAATGGATACAAATATGCTGTCTACAAGAGACCCACCTCGAAACAAGGGACACACAGAGACTTAATATGAAGGGCTGGAAAAAGATGTTTCATGCAAATGGAGACCAAAAGAAAGCAGGAGTAGCAATACTCATAACAGATAAAACAGACTTTGAAATAAAGGCTGTGAAGAGACAAAGAAGGACACTACATAATGATCAAAGGATCAATCCAAGAAGAAGATATAACAATCATAAATATACATGCACTCAACATAGGAGCACCACAATATGTAAGGCAAATGCTAACAAGTATAAAAGGGGAAATTAACAGCAACACAATAATAGTGGGAGACTTTAATACCCCACTCACATCAGTGGATAGATCAACTAAACAGATAATTAGCAAGGAAACACAAACTTTAAATGATGCAATGGACCAGTTAGACCTAATTGATATCTGTAGGACATTTCACCCCCAAATAATGAATTTGACCTTTTTCTCAGGTGCACACGGAACATTCTCCAGGATAGATCACATACTGGGCCATAAATCTAGCCTTGGTAAATTCAAAAAAATTGAAATCCTTTCAAGCTTCTTTTCTGATCACAAAGCAGTAAGATTAGATTTCAGGGTTGATTCTGGCTGCTTCACTGGCTTTACCAAGTGACAAATTTATTTATTTATATTGCTCTAAAGCCTTTATTCAAAATTCAGGGATTTAAATCCTTAATTTATGATAAGTTGGTGATAATTTTACAGACATCTATATAGATAATGAAGTTTTAATTAAAGAAAATGAAGAGAACATAATGACGTAATTACTTGCTAATTGCAGGTTTATGATTCATAAGTCACTATCCACCATCCTCTTTCTGAAATGTCTCTGCATATATATTTATTTACTATAGAAGGGGTATAAGAGAGTGAGCAGGAAATGCATAAAGCATAGTAGGAAAGCAGCAAAGAGAGGTGGACAACAGCGAAACAGAGAAATCCGGTAAGTGAAACAAATAACTAATGCAGAGATCTTAAAACTGTTGGCAAGCAAGCTTTGTCACATCCATGGATTAAAATGAGGTCCTGGTAAGTCTCACAGATCCTAGCAAGTGTGCGTCTATTAGATATACATAATCATTGTTTAGGAAAAGCACACTAATTTCAAATCCTAGACAAAGAAGAACAGAGCACTGGAAAATCAGAATGTGTGTGTGCATGTTCGTGTGTGTGCACGTGTTTTAGTTGCTTAAGCGTGTCCAATTCTTTGTGACCCCATGGAATATAGCCTGCCAGGCTCCCCTGTCCATGGGATTTCCCAGGCAAGAATACTGGAGTGGGGTTCTGTTTATCAGAACACTTCAGGATAAATCATGGAATTTGCCACATACTAGCTGTGTGACCTTGGGAAAGGTAATTTACCGCTTTGTACCTAATAATTTCATCCACTAAACAGAGATGAAAATAATGTCCACCTCAGAGCACTGTTTTGAGGATTAAATGAAACAGTGCATGCAAATCAGTTGCAAGTCTCTGAGACTTAAAAGACGCAATATGGATAAGGGTCAACTCTTTTATTCAAGAGAAGGTGTAGAATCCAAGAATCTCTGCTTGGGAAAACACTGTGCTAAGTCAGGGGTATATCAGTATTCACACTGTTGTCAGAGCGCACCCCATTTACACTTGGTTTGGGGATGCTGTGAGTACAAAAGAGAGCCTTTCAGCCAATGTCTTTTTTTTTTTTTCATAAGTTTAAACTTTTTGGTTTGTATTGGGATATAGCCAATTAACAATGTTGTGGTAGTTTTAGGTGAAGAGCTAAGGGACTCGGCCATACATATACATATATACAATCTTCCCGAAGCCCCTCTCCTATCCGGGCTGGCACACAACATTGAGAAGAGTTCCATGTGCTATACAATAGGTCCTTGCTGGTTATCTATTTTCAATATAGCAGTGTGTACATGACCTTGCCAAAGTCTCTAACTATCCCTTCCCCCTGGCAACCATAAGTTCATTTTATGTCTGTGAGTCTTTCACTATTTTCTTGGTAAGTTCATTTATATCATTTCTTTTTAAATTCCACATACAAGGGATGTCATATGAATTTTCTCCTTCTCTGTCTGACTTACTTCACTCAGTATGACACTCTAGATTCATCTATGTCTCAGCCAATGTCTTGAGAAGATGACAATTATTCACATGTCTTCACAATTAATCCTTGTAACATGCAACACAGGAATCAAAAATAAAGTAACTGATTAATGACCCAGATCCCCAGACTTGATGTATAAGCTTCCTTCATTGGTGACTTAACAATGATGATTACCTTGTAATATATTGTAATGGACATAAAATAATATACAATGTAATAGAGCAATGGGTGATGGATCTGATGTTGGTTTGAATCTGTCCTCTTCTTCCTTCTCTCTGTTCTTCTTTTCTTATCCTAAACCTCTTGCATTAAAAGATTAGAAAGATCAGTACATCACTAATCAGCTAGGAAATAAATCACAAGTACTTCTTCAGAAATGGAATGGTGCAAGAACCCAGGCCTTTCTGAGATTCTGCGATTCAGTGACTTCACTTGGCCTGTTCAGGGTTAAGAGGAAGAAAGAGAAGACAATATGGTCGAAAAAAATAAAAATGGTGTCAGGAAACCTGGGACCTTGTTCCACCTCTTCCAGTCACTTGCTCTGTAACATTGGTCTACTCTACAGGCCCCTCAGTTGTTTTGCTTATTTGTTTGTTTGGTTTGGTTTTGTAAACAAGATATGAGGTCAGTTCACTCTTCTTAGGAAGGGTAAAATAGATCTGCACTCTTGCATGTATGTTACATATTGGGAAAGAGAAGGGAAGATAAATAGAGGTTATATGTTATGAAGTAGTACTAAAGTTTGTTTCTCTGTGTGAGTATGTGTATGTATGATATATACATAAATAATTTTATATTTTTATATGAATATCTATATAATCTTATTCAGACTTCACACGTCAGGGGTTTGAATACTCAGGTTGGGCTGAAGTTAGCCTTAATAGATTGCAAGGTCAATAATGATAACACATTGTATGGTTCTTCAGAATAAGGAAGACGATAGTTTCCAAGAGCCCTCACCTACTTTTCAGGCATCTTATATTTGAAATAATGGATGTGCTTCTATAAATACTGAGCTTGATTTGTAGAGTTAGCAACTCAGTCTAATGTGAAAAAGGAGATGAGAATAAATTTAATCAGTCTGAAATATTTGGAGACATCTGCAACTTATAAATGTTAACCAAATTAAGTAGCCCTCTTCAATAACCACCCATGTTTCACTGAACTTATAACAGTAATAATATCTAAAATACATTGTCTGAGACTCACAGCAAGCCACCCTGAAATCTGGCCTAGTCCACCAGTGGGCTGAAATCATCCCCAGGACCCCATCAGCCATGCAGCTAGCCATACTGGTACCTGGTTCGACCCCTCAGTGGGCCAGCAGTCATTGAATGAGGCAGGGCATGGCAGCCAACTAGGCCAGAAGCTAGACTCACCTACCAGTGTGCCTACAGTAGTACCCCTCCACAGCAGAAGGGCTCATGTACCCTACGTAGGGGGCAGCCCTAGAGCCTATACCTCTGGAGACCAAGGGGAATTCACTGCTGGACCCCAAAGGATGTCTCCTACATAATATAACTTCACCAAGATTAAGAAACATAACCAACCTACCTAATTCATAGAAATAAACAGAGAATTAGGAAAACTGAGAAGGCAAAGGAATATGTTACAAACAAAGGAGCAATACAAAAATCTCAGAGAACTGAACAAAGAAGAGATAAGCAATCTACCAAATAAATAGTTCAAGGTAAATATTCTATAAACTTGGGAGATGAATGGATGAACAAAGTGAGAATCTTAACAAAGAAGTAGGAAATACAAAGAAGAATGAAATAAGGCTGAAGAATAATAACTGAAATAAAAAATAGACAGGAAGGAAATCAATAGTAGATTAGAGGATACTGAAGAGTGGATCAGCTACCTGGGAGACTGAGATGTGAAAATCAACCAAACTGAATAGAAAAAAAAAAAAAAAGAATAGTTTGAGATCTCTCAAGGATACTAACATTCATATTACAGGGTCCCAGAAGGAAAAAAAAATTATTTGAATAAATAATAGCTGAAAACTCCCCTAAGCTGGGAAAGGAAACAGATATCCAAGTCCAGGTACTGTAGAGAGTCCCAAACAAGATCAGCACAAAGAGGTTCACACCAAGACATCTTATAATTATACTGGCAAAAGTTCAAGACAAAGAACTTTAAAAGCTGCAGAGAAAGGTAAATAATTGTGTTCAAGAAAGCACCCATAAGACCATTAGCTAACTTTTCTGCAAAAACTTTGAGGCCAGAAGGGAATAACATGATATATTCAAAGTGATGAAATAAGAGGCATTTTCAAACAATGATATCCTACCTGGAAGGTCTATTTTTCAGATTTGAAGGATAGTTAAAAAGTTGTACAGATAAGCAGAAACTAAAAGAGTTCAGCACCAATAAAATGCTTTACAAAAAATGTTAAAGAAATTTCTCTAAATGGAAAAGACTACAAGTGGAAATTAGAAAATTATACAAGGAAACATCTCCTTGGTAAAGGCAAACATACAGTAAATATCAATCACTAATAAAGGTAATAGGAAGGTAGGAAGACAAAAATAGTAAAATTATCTATATCCACAATAAGTAGTTAAGGGATACACAAAACAAAAAGATGTAACCTATGTCAAAAACTTTCGATGTGGGCAGAGAGGAGAAAAAAAATTAAGAAGATGGAAATTATATCAAGCATCTTTTGTGACCACAGCACTGTGAGACTGGAAATCAACTACAAGCGGAAAAGCCCCAAAAACACAAATATGTGGAGGCTAAACTATATGCTATTAAATGACCAAAGGGTCACTGAAGAAATCAAGGACAAAATTTGAAAATACCTGGAAACGAATGAGAACAAAGCACAATGTTCTAAAATTTGTGGGACATTGCAAAAGTAGTCCTAAAAGGGAAATTTACAGAAATTCTATTATACTGCAGGAAATAAGAAAAATCTCAAACAATCTAACTTTACACCTAAAGGAACTTGAAAAAGAACAGATAAAACCCACTATTAGTAGAAGAAAAGAAATCATAAAGATCAAAATAGAAATAAATGAAATAAAGAATAAAAAATTAATCCCTTAATAAGATCAACTAAAAACTGGTTCTTTGAAAAGATAAATTGATAAACCTTTAGCCAATCTCATCAAGAAAAAAAAAAGAAGGTCCAAATCACCAATATCACAAAGGAAACAGAAATTACAACTGACACTACAGAAAAGCAAAAGATCATAAGCGATTACTTTGAACAATATACACCAATTTAATGGACAATCTATAGATAAATTCTTAGAACTGTATATTCTCACAAGAATGAATTAGAAATAAAAATATGAACAGACCAATTACCAGAAATGAAATAAGTAAGTAAAAAATTAAACAAGTGAAACTCCCAACAAGCAAAAGTCTAAGGCCAGATGGCTTTGCAAGTAAATTCTACCAAATATTTAAAGAAGATTAGTCCAAATATTTCTCAAAATATTCTAAAAACTTGAAGAGGAATAAACATTTTCAGTCATCTAACAAAGCCGGCATCACCAGGATACCAAAGCCAAAGACACCATAAATATGAAAGAAAATTGCAGGCCAATTTCACTTATGAACACAGATGCAAAGTGCTTCAAAAATATATTACCAAACTAAATTAAACAATATATTAAAAGGATCATACCACATGATTAAGTGTGATTTACCACAAAGATAAATATGATTTGATGATTTATTTTTGAGATGAAGGATTTGATATCTTCAAATTAATCAACCTGATCTACCACATTCACAAATAAAGAATAAAAATCATCTGATCATCTCAATACATGTAGAATAAATTGTGACAAAATTCATTATTCACTTATGATAAAAACTCTCAACAAAATGAGCATAAAGGGAATATACATACACGTAATATAGATCATATGTGACAAACTCACAGTCAACAGTATTCTCAATAGTGAGAATCTAGAAGCATTTCCTCTAAGACCAGAAACAAGACAAGGATGCCCACTACTTCCACTTTCATTCAACATAGTATTGAAAGTCACAGGAATCAGACAAGATAAATAAAAAGAATTCAAATTGGAAAGGGAGATAGATCTCACTGTTTGCATATGACAGAATATTATATATAGAAAATCCTAAAGCTATCATCAAAAAGCTGTTAAAATAATAAATTCAGTAAAGTTGGGGGATATACAATTAATACAGAAATCTGTTGCACTTCTATAAATTGGCAACAAGCTATCAGAAAGACAAATAAGGAAGACAAGCTAATATACAGTAGTTTTAAAAAGAATAAAATACTTAGGAATAAACCCAGCCAAAGAGTTAAAGACCTGTACTCAGAATACTATAAGACACTGATGAAAGAAATTGAAGATGACACAAACAAATGGAAAATACATTTTGTTTATGGATTAAAAGAATTAATATTGTTAAACTGACTACACTATCCTAGACAAGATAGACTCAACACAAGGGTGTAGAGAAAAGGGAACGCGTGTGTACTGTTAGTGGGAATGTAAATTGTTGAAGCCACTCTGGAAAACAATATGGAGGTTCCTCAAAAACTTAACAATGTAGCTATCATAAGATTCAGAAATTCCATTTCTGGGTATTTTTTTCTGGAGAAAATAAAAACATTAATTAGAAAAAATAGACACACAACCCTGTGTTCATTGCACCATTATTTAAAATAGCCAAGATAAGCAATCTAAATGTGAAGAGGTAGATAGATGGATAAAGATGTAATACTTACATACACACAAGCATACACATCATGGAACGGTTACTTAACCATAAAAAGAATACAGTCTTGCCATTTGCAATTATGTAGATGGACTAGAGGGTATTTACTATGGTAACTGAAGGAAGTCAGACAGAGCAAGACAAATACCCTACAATTTCAATTATATATGGAATCTACAAAATAAAATAATGAACAGACATGAAAATACAAAAACTGATTCATAGTTGCAGTGTTTGCCAGAGGGCAGGGTTGTGTGGGGATGCCTGAATTAGCTGAGGGAGATTAAGGGGCACGTACTTGCAGTTATAAAATAAGTCAGTCACAGGGATGGAATGTACAACAGAGGAATATTTTCAATAATATTATTAATAAATTTGATGACAGATGATAGCTAGACTTTTCATTGTGATCCTTTTGTAATGTATAAAAATACTGAATCACTGTTGTACACCTGAAACTAATATTTTATTATAGTTTAATAAAATAAACAACTGAAAAGTGTTAAAGAGTAAAACGATATAGTAGAATAAAATTGTGATAAATTGCCTCTCTTTTTAAATCAGATGTGCTTTAACAAATTATGACTATAAAATCTGTGTTTGTAATGTATTGCCTTTTTCCTCTGAAACATTTATTATATAAACATCTTCTTTTGTGAAGAAAAAACACACTTTGGGACACCACCTCACACCTGCCAGAATGGTTATTATCAAAATGACAAAAATTAACAAATATTGCTGAGGATGTGGAGGAAAGGAAATTCTTGTGGAATCCTGGTGTGGTTGTAAATTGGTACAATCATCATGAAAAACAGTATGGAGGTTCCTCAAAAAATTAAAAATAAAACTACCATAATATTCAACATTTCCACTTTTGAATGTAAACCTGAAGAAAATGAAGCACTAATTCAAAAAGATATATGCAGTCCTATGTTCACTGCTGCATTATTATCAATAGCTAAGATATGGAAGCAACCTAAGTGTCCACTAATAGATGAATGGATAAAGAAGATGTGGTATACATATACAGTGGAATATTATTCAGCCATAAAGAACAGGCTTTTCATTTCATAATAAATGAAATATTGTCATCTGAGACAATATGGATAGATCTAGTGAAATAATTCAGATAGAGAAAAATACTGCATGAAATCATTTATATACGAAATCTAAGAAACAAAACAAACTCAAATGAAATCAGACTCATGGATGTAGAGAACGAATAGGTGGTTGTCAGAAAAAATGGGGGTGGGAGAGTGGGCAAAATAGGTAAGAGGGACTAAGAAATAGAAACCTCAACTTATATATTAAATAAGTCATGGGGACTAATATATAGCATAAAGAATATGGTCAGTAATATTCTAATAACTTTGTATGGTGACAAATTGTTGCTACACGATGCTGGTGATCATTTCATAATTTATGCAAGTATCAAATCATCATGTAGTACTCCAAAAACTAACATACTATTGTACTTCAACTGTCTTTTAATAAAAATATTGCTTGTTTGCTATAGTGACAGGTACTGTTCCACTCCTTGTGTGGCTTATATCCTTTAAAAGTGGAAGTGGAAAGGGAAAGTCAGTTGCGTCTGACTCTTTGCAACCCCATGGAATGTGTAGTCCATGGAATTCTCCAGGCTGGAAAACTGGAGTGGGTAGCCTTTACATTCTCCAGGGTATCTTCCCAACCCAGGGAGAGAGCCCAGGTCTACTTCATTGCAGGCAGATTCTTGAAAGATTTGTTGAAATTTGTTTTATGGTCCAAAATACAGTCTAAATTGTTACATGTTTCTTGTGTACCTAATGCTGTGTAAATCATAGTTGGATCATGTTGGCTAGTTGTGTTATTTCAATTTCTACCTTTTCTGATCTTGTATCTATTTTTCTGCCAGTTATTGATATAAATCTCTAATTGTAGTTGTGGATTTGCTGTTTCTCTGTGGAATTCTGTTATGCATTTTGAGGTTCAGTTCTTGGGGACATAAATAGTATTGCTATGTTCTCTTGATGAAATTACCAGTTTACATTATAAAATTACCTTTTAAAAAGTCCTTGATATTTATTACTCTGAATTATGTTTTCTGATGTTAATATATCCATTCCATATTTCTCTCCATTAGTGTGAGGATGGTATACATTTTTTTTAAATTCTTTAACATTTTATTCTTTAATCCATTTGAACCTTGTATTTAAAGTGCTTTTCCTGCAGGCTGCATATATTTGCACTCTACTTTTTAATTAATCTGACAACCTCCATTTTTAAATTGGGGTGTTTAGGCCAAATTTAATGTAATTATTAACATGATTTGCTTTAAATCTGTGCTATAGCTAGTTTTTGTTTGCTCCAGTTCTTTTTATTTTCATCCTTCATATTTTCTGCCTTCTTTGAAAGTAAAAAAGTGAAAGTGAAAGTCGCTCAATCGTGTCCAACTCTTTGCGACCCCATAGACTATAGAGTCCATGGAATTCTCCTGGCCAGAATACTGGAGTGGGTAGCCTTTCCCTTCTGCAGGGGATCTTCCCAACCCAGGCAGGTCTCCCACATTGCAGGCAGATTCTTTACCAGCTGAGCCACATTAATCAAACACTTTAATGACTTTATCTCCTTTTTTGGCTTATTATTTAGAGCTCTGTTTTCTATGTGACTGCTTTAAGGTTTATTGTTTACATAATTGTAAACTATATGCATCTACTTGCAGCTGATATTATGACACTCTACATGTAGTCATTGAACCCTACGAAAGTAAACTTCCATTTCTCTCCTCCCAATCTTCATTCTATTGTAGATTTATTACATTGTTAATTTTTTAAAACAGTTATATTTTAATTAGATTTTTTAAATGAGAAAGTTTTTTTATATTTGTACATATAGTTGCCCTTTCTGATGCTCTTCATTTCTTTTATGAGAGTCTTTTGCTGATGAATTCTTTCAGCTTTTGTATTTACGAAAAAATATTTCACCTTTGTTTTTCACAGATATTTTTGCTTATCACAGAATTCTAGGTTATCAATTCTTGTTTTCCCTTTAGAACTTGAAGTTCACATGAGGAATATCCCAAGGCCAGGAAAGAACCATTCCACAGAGTTAGAGGAAACAATTTCTGACACAGCACCAGGAATAGTGTCTGTTCCCGTCAGTCTTGAAAATGTATTTGATTGGTGCAAATGCAATTATGGTTTCAGACCATGAGTTTTAAATCATTATAACTAGGCTCAAACACATCTTAATAAATTGAAATAGGAACCATTAAAATCAACACAGTTTTGCCAACGAGAAATAAGTTTGCTAATTCTTGTAGCATAGAAGTCTGTGTTTTAGGATTCGACCAACTCTTGGAAAGCATTTTCTGCCTCCTGCCATTTGTGGAAGCATTTTCTCTGCAAAAAATTCTTGAGATGCTTGGAGAAGTGGTAGTTGGTTGATGAGAGGTCAGGTGAATCTGGCAGATAAAGCAAAATTTTGTAGCCCAATTCGTTGAACTTTTGAAGCATTGGTTATGCGATGTGTGGTCGGGCACCGTTGTCAAGAATAATTGGGCCCTTTCTGTTGACGAAAGCTGGCTGCAGGCATTGCAGTTTTCAGTGCATCTCGTTGATTTGCTGAGCATACTGCTCAGATGTAATTGTTTTGCTGGGATTCATAGCACTGTAGTGGATCAGATCACCAGTGACCATGACCCTTTTTTGGTACAAGTTTGGCTTTGGCAAGTGATTTTGAGCTGCTTCTCAGTCAAACCACTGAGCTGGTCATCCCTAGTTGTTGTATCAAATCCAATGTTCGTCACACATCATAGTCTGATCAAGAAATGGTTCTTTCTTGTTGCACAAAACAAGAGAAGACGACGCTTCAAAACAATGATTTTTTTTTTGATTTCCAGTCAACTCACGAGGCACCCACTTATCAAGCTTTTTCATCTTTTCCAGTTTGCTCTAATTGCTGAACTACTAGAGAATGGTCAACACTGAGCTCTTCGGCAACTTCTTGTGTAGTTGTAGGAGGATCGGCTTTGATGATTGCTCTTGGTTGTTGTCACCTTCCGATGGCTGGCCATTATGCTCCTTGTCGTCAAGGTTCTTGTCTCCTTTGCAAAACTTCTTGAATCACCACTGCACTGTACGTTCATTAGCCATTGCTGGGTCCAATGTGTTGTTGATATTGTGAGTTGTCTCCACTGCTTTATGACTCATTTTGAACTCAAGAAAGTCACTTGAGTTTGTTTTTTGTCTAACATGATCCCTCTAGTCTAAAATAAATATAAAATGCACAGCAAGTAATAAATTATTAGCAAAATCATAGAGTGAGAAATGTGCATTAAAATAATATAACAATATTTATTTAGAATGTATTCTAATAACAAATGGCAAATTTCAACAATGCAAAAATCACAGTTACTTTTGCACCAAAGTAATATATTTACGGGACATTCAATAAAGGACACAGAAGGATCTTTGTCATCAATGGGAAGGAATTAACCCTAGTCTGAGAACTGCTCTGGTCTCATTTAACAAGTCTTAAAAGCAAGACCCAAAAGAAACTGTCTCTTAAGTGACAACCATATTTCAGAATAAAGCTGAAGAGTATTTATAGGAATGAAAAAAGTATCTAGTGC
Source organism: Antilocapra americana (assembly GCA_007570785.1). Taxonomy (NCBI): domain Eukaryota; kingdom Metazoa; phylum Chordata; class Mammalia; order Artiodactyla; family Antilocapridae; genus Antilocapra; species Antilocapra americana. Next base: position 9,703,218 of record ML660787.1, on the reverse strand, counting down.
CCAACAAAGTAAAATTCACTAAATTAGGCATCCAATCCAAATTACTAGATATACAAATAAGCAACAAAATATAGTCCATATGATTTTAAAAAATCAATGTAAACTTACCAAAAAAAAAAACCATGAAAATTCAGTTTTCAGATGTAACTAAATTTACGTTCATTCTTGACACCTGACTCTGCCTTCATGGAGATGTATACTGGATCCCTGCTTGTCCCTGCTGTGACTCATCTTTGATCATTCCAGTTCGTCTTGATACATTCTAATGTTTCATTACCTCTAGGTAGAATAGATGATATGTATTGGGAGAAGGAGTTAAGACTCCAGAAAAAGACTTTGGAAAACATATAAAATCTGTATGTTTCCTCTTAATAGACTTTAGGTCTTGCATTCCAATTATTTCTCTAAAGGCAGAAGAAATATTACCAGAAATTCTACCATATGAAATAAATGAATGCTGCTTTAACTCTAAAACTTGTTGGTTTTATTGTATTGTATATCTTGGGCATTTATATTTTAAACACTAATTATCTTACATTTTTTAAATAGTGCTTAGTATATATGTTAAAATGGATCATAATGTAAGATAATTATTTGATGAACATTTTTTCAGTTTCCAGATGTTTGTCTAACATAGGTCTAAGGTATCTTATATGCAATTCTGAGACCCAGAAAGCACTTGAAATTGATGGTTGAAAGTAAGCAAAAGGTTTTACAGGTATTTAAAAATTGCTCTTGAAAAAAATACCAGTTTATACACACTCTGATACTGAATTTTATAATTTTATTAAGGTTTCACCAGACTTGAAAAAATAGCTACTGAATTCTTCAAAGATTAAGAATGTTGAGAATTTTATAGTCTTATTGAGCATTTATATTCATTCTCATATGAGTTAACCTCATACTTTTACCCAATTTTCTACTAGGTTGAAAGTTTTATTGAATGTTGTTGTTGTTCAGTTGCTCACTCATGTCCAGCTGTTTGAAACCCCCATGGACTGTAGCCCACCAGACTTCTCTGTCCATGGGATTTCCCAGGCAAGAATACTGAACTAGGTTGCCATTTCCTTTCCTTGCTTAATGTATGTCTCTGAAATTAATTACAGATGATCTTCTGATATTGTTAATGGTAGAATTTTTTTGTTTATTTACTTATTTTGTGGTTGAACTTACTTCATCAAATTTTAAAGTTTACTTTACATGATTAAATTTATAAATCCCTTATGGTGCCTACACAGTTAGTTCTATTATTGAAATGTTTTCCCACTACAGGATTAGACCATTCAAGAAATATGACAACCTCATCTTTCAGTGCTTTAAGATGCCTGGGAATTAAGATTGGTATAAAAATGTGGGAAAAGGGGATTATTATACATAAAGTGATAACTTATTTAACTAAAATCAGGTACATGACTAGAAAGTAGGCTATTGATTTACACAAAAGCATCTCAGATCACTGTCCTTACTGAGCATTTGACAAGCATAACACTTGTAGAAATAACTTGTGCCATTTGTAAGTGACTCATATTGTGAAAATGATATGCTGAAGATCTCACAGATAACAATTCTTTCTTCCTTCCTTGTTCCTTATGTAAATCTTGTTAGTGCTAGTACAACTATCAGTTGCATTGAATAAATTAATAATTTATTATGACATTTTAAGTACTAATAAAATTTCTTGAGTGCTCAGGAAAACTAACTTCTAAGCAAATTTTATAATCAACTTATTTATTATACTTTTATTAATACTTCAGTTTGGTGCATCTTGATCCAGACCTAAATTGAGTTACCCAGTATCACCTTCTTACCATCTTCTAATCATCAACTACTACAAAGATCAACTTATAAAAATGTTGCACAGAACAACAAAAACCTTTATCTTTTTGTCTTCTAGTCATTAATCCCTCCAAGTTAACCTCTGTTTTGACTGTCTTCCATTTTGTTTTACTTGTTTTAACATATTTATGCAAATGAAATCATAGTGTATGTATCCTTTTGTGTACCTACTCAAGATTATAGTTAAGATTCACCCATGTTGAACCTTGAGCACATTTCAGGGTTTGGAAGTGAGGGTGAGCTCTGTAGGAACTCTTTCATAAAAGAGCAGAAAATTCATAAGAAGATATGATTCCTTCTTATCACTGACTTAGCATCCTTGAGTAAACTCCTGCCTAAGATTGCTGAGCCCCTGCTCTAGAATCCTTAATCCCCCAGGATCACTGGGGAAGGAGTAAATGCTGAGTGAAGAGAGACAGAGATGAGAGGTGGTGGTACCTTCTTTTCTTTTTTTCTGGCATGCAGATTCTCTATGGGCTGAATGGAGGTTTTTTTAAAACGAAGTGTCAAGAGTAATTTTGTCAGTCTTTCTTCAAGATTATTGTTGTTCAGTTGCTCAGTCATGTTCAACTTTTTATGACCCTGTGAACTGCAGCAGAGTAGCATTGTTCATACAGAAGGACTCGGTGGCAAAATGCCCAGTCACATGAAAACCTTCACACCTGATAGAAAATGTTTGGTTTTTCAGGTTTTTCAAAACCTATTCAATTTGTCCTGGAGACCTGTAGGAAATGGGTATGTTGGCATTTACGTGTATTCTATTTATGACTAAATCTTGTACCCTATCAATAACTTAAAATGTTTGGGGGTCAATTAGAAGTGATTAGTGTCACAAGCTTGCTCTGGAAATTCTGACTTGCTCCCCATTTGATCTCAAGGTTCTTGGGTCAAACTTTCAGTATCATTCTTGATTCATAATCTTTGCCTATTATAATTGTTCCACACTCATCTACCTTCAGATCCTTGTACATGTAAGGTTGAGGCTCCTTTCTATCTCAGGAAATCACATCTTTCACACTGACTTTATTATCTAATTCTACTTCTTGTATTCCAATCAGGATATTTAGATCAATGTATTTTTTGGACAAGCAGCATCAACAAAAACTAGACATTTTTTAGAAATACAAAATGTCTTTTCTTAATTTTCAGAATCTCTGTGAAGGTCACCCAGAAACCTATTTTAACAAGATCTTCAGAGAATTTTTATGTCCTCCAAAATTTCAGAAGCATTGTTCTAGGTCATCCTATAATGTTTCAAATAAGTCTTGAAATCTCAGTGCTTTAACAAAATAAATGTTTATTCTTGGTGGTAGCTCATCAATTAGATCAGGTGACTTCACTTAGGGGCTGTTCCCCAAGTTCAAAGACCCAAACTCCTTTAATTTTTTTTCTCATCAACATGTCATCTCAATGGTCAGTGTAAATAGAAAATGAATGATTGAATGGGTTTTTTAAGATAAAGCTTGAAAATAGCATATATCATTTATGCCCATGTGTCATTGGCTGGAACTTAGTCTCAATGCAGCAACTGAATTGCAAAGGAGGATGCAAAACTAGAGAAATGTGGTATTTATGAGCATGGACAGTTTATGTACCAACTTATTGGTCTTTGCTTGGTTCAGTCTGTTCCTTCTTCAGGGTACAGTAAATGTGTTACCTCCTCATGCACATTTGATGCTGACACAGGTATTTGCTCCTTGCTAGACTTGAGGATATCTAAGGTTTAATTCTGACTAAAACAATTTGCATCTTTTTGATACATAGTGTTAACCGATTACCCTTTAACTGTGCTTAAAAATGTATACTCTCAGAATTTTAATTCTCACACTATTACAAAATTATTTACCACCCTAATTTGAATCTCAGTTAACTTCTTAAGAGAAATTTTACATACTCTGATGACTTTGTTTCTGAGATTTTCAGCCTTGTTCTTAATATAACTTGCTGAGGCGTTCCTTTGTCCATCTTTTCTTGGTAAGGACTTTTGCCATTTCTGAAGGTATTTAGTTTTTCCTGAAATGATGATTGCTTTAAAATTTTTTTTTGACTGCTAGAGGGCTTTGGAGTTAGTTGTGGTGTGGGCTCTGTCACTATTTGTACTTGCCGTATTTCATCTGTTTGTGGTTATTTAGTTTCCTGTCCGACTAAAGAGGCCTTCCTTACTTGAACATCATGAAGAGATTCTCCGTATTTCTCTACAACAACCAGGGTTGAAGAAAAAGAAAAATATATCATAGGAATTAAAGGCAATCTGATGATATTAGAGAACTAATAAATCTGAGAAAAGAAGAACATTCTTTTAAAAGAGTTACAATGACTGGTTTTATGAAAGGCCAGAGACAAAGTGACAGCATTATTGACACAAGAGTCACTCAGTGAGACGGCCTACTATCTGTGAGCTGTTGGTAAAGGGGGCACTTAAGAGAAATAAGGCTCATCTCAGTTTTGTCCCTCAGAGCACAGGGTATTATTTATCTGATTCAATCTCAGAGCCAGAAAAATTGGCTGCTTATTTTTCTAGTTATGCACTTCTAAAAATGGGGTTCTATTAAATAGCTTCTCAGGGGTCAGTAGAACTCGTATCTGAGAATTTTCTCTCTCTAGTACACCTTATGGTGTTATACCCAGCAGGTATAAAATTTTAGGATTTTATACCCTAAATTGAATTTACAATTAGATTAAAAACCTTACACTAGGTTACAAAATGCTGCTGCTTCCCTATCATCACTATAATCACTTAGAGAGCTTCTACTAGAAATTCACAATTCCTTTTTGCAGCTTCTGTATGCTTCCACCCAGGATGCTTGCTTGTCTGTCTCTATGATCTCCAGAAGAGGCCGTAACAACCTCCTGCTCATCCTGCTCTGTCTCTAGCCTGCTCATCACCTAATGTGTCTTGGTCTTCTTTTCCAAAGAAAAGGATTTGGCTAAATCCTTTACCCTTTTCCTCTGTCAATTTTCTAACTACTTGATCAAGCTTGATTGCACATCAAAGCTCCACCCAACCCTCAAGAAATAGGTCTCAGTGTAAAATTCATTTGACTTTTTAAGAAGTTACTATACCGTCAGATAATCTACTAATTTCAAGTATTTTCATTCTTGACTTTTTTAAAATTAATTGTTATTTTAGTATAGTTGCTTTACAATGTTATATTAGTGTCTACTATATGGCAAAGTGAATCACCTCTATATCTCCTCTTTTCTAGATTTCCAACCCATTTAGGTGACAATAGAGCACTGAGTAGAGTTCCCTGAACTAGACAGCAGGGAACTGTCTGTTCCTGTTCCCTCCTTAGTCATCTATTTTATACACAGTATCAATAGTGTGCATTAATATATGTCAACCTCAGTCTCCCAATTCATCCCATGCTCCCCCCTTTCTCTTAGCTTTTTTTTTTACCCCCCCAAATCAGTAGCTTTGCAGACTGTTTACTATGGAAAAGTAAACTAAATTTTATTTAATTACAACTTTGTGCCAGCCCACTGAAAAAAAAATTTACCACATTTATAATTTATAACATGTATGACATGTTATAATCCATATGTTAATTATTCAATCACAGAAAGGTTGAATTCCTTCTTTAAAATCCATGGAGGAAACTTGATTTATATCAGCTCCTTGAAGGAATTTATTGATGATATATTTTTTATTCATAATATATATTTAGTAAGTAAAATGCCATTCATATTGCTCTGTTCTTTATTATGTAATTATATGTCATCTTCTTTCCTTTTGAGGCATACAGATCTACTTCATCTCTTAAAGGGCTGCCTGGGGTTTCAGGGCATAATTATGTTAATTTATTTACCTGGTCCAGAGCAGAGACAGGTTCTCAGTGTTCCTGACTCCGAAGTTGATGCTCTTTCTCCAACATAATGTCTAGAAAATCAGAGGTCACTCATTGAATTTGACAGATGAAGTTACTGAGGCCGTAAATAGATCAGGTAACTAGCCTGAGGTCATGCCAGAATTAGTGGGAGTATTGCAACCATGTCTGGTATTTCTTTCTCCCCTGAGTTCCAGTGTAGAACTCTCTCTTAATATTTTTATCTTTCAGAATTAGATGTACACGAGGTGTCTCTCAAACAGAAAGTCATAGAGCAGCTTGAATGGAATTAGAGAGAGAAAGAATGTAATGGGCTAAATATAAATCAGAAGATCACTGAGTCCAATCCATTCACTGCCGGAAAACTAGAAGAGCAAGGGAGTTGTTGATATATTTGGAGGAAACTTGGCTGAGGAAAGCAGTCAACTGAGAGTCACACATATGTTTCTTACAGAGAATTCTTTACATTCATCAGTTTGGTTTTAACTACTTTGTTACCCCAAAGTCCTATTAAAGAGAGACAGAAGAAAAGCCAGAGGTAAGCAGGAGGGGGAGATAAGAGTCAAGTCCCACACAGAGGTAACCCTGGAAGATAATTTAATCACCAAATTTTGGATTCCTAGGAAATGCATGCCCTCAGGTCAGCACAGACAGCAGAGATCAAATAACACATCTCTGGTTTCCGCTGCCTCCTTGTTTTTATCTGTTCTGTGCATACTTCCAGTGCTTCTTGTGAGCTCAGCTATGCTGTTTTTTTTTTTTTTTCTTTTGTAAGTATGCTATTTTAAATGATCTTTGTAATTTATCCACTATCTTAACGTTTGCATTGGAGGCTTTTTCAGAGTTTAGTTAGCCATAAAGGTGGAAGGAGAAGTCCCTCTGATTTCTTTTTTGGTCATTGTTATTCAAGTAGACATATGGAAAAGTACAAAAATCCTAAATTCAGTTTTACTGAATTTCAAAGTGAGCACACAGTGTAACTAACAGCAGACCGAGAGGCAGTACCACCAGCATCTTTGGAGCCTCACCTTCTTCCTCTCTATCCTCGTGCCAGTCCCCGCGAGGATAGCTGCCATGTCGGCTTCCAACACCACGGGTAGTTTTCTCTGTGTTTTGTAGAAGTGGAATCAGGTAGAATGTGCCCTTTGTGTCACACCTCTCACACTCCGTGCTGTGTACATGAGCCGTGCCCATACTATGTATATGGGTGCAGTTTATTCTTATGGCTGCATAACATTCTACTATATGTGTGCACGAGAATTTACCCTTTTGATAAACATTTGGTTCATAGGTATACTCTAAACATCCTTGGACATGTCTTTTGGTGAACCTAGGTACACAGTTTTTACTGTATGTATCTCTCAGTATAATTTCTGTATGGTTTATCTGCATCTTTTTGCCCTACTCTCTATTGAGTTGTCTGCATTTTATTGACTTGCAGAGTTATATTTTCTGGATATATGTATTTTTTCAGACATAAGTATTGGAGATTTCTTTTTTAATAACCTTTTTTATATTAATTTGTTTTAATTGGAGGCTAATTACTTTATAATATTGTAGTGGTTTTGGCGCTACATTGATATGAATCAGTGTTTTTGGTGAATAGTTTTTAATTTTAATGGCCTGGTTTTTCAAAATTTCCCCTTATAATAAGCATTCTTTTGTGCCTCTGTAAGAAATATTTGCCTACCTAAGGTCACAAATACATCTTATATTTTTCTCTAAAAATTTTATTTACTCTTTACATTTAGATCTACAGTCTATCTGGAACTGATTTTTATACAGTCTGATTTAGTTCAACAGAGCTGAATGACTTATTTCCATCATTGTTCTGCTAAAACTGTGGTGCTTTTGTGTAGGTTATTACAAAACTCTGTATGTTCATATCAGTCTGCTCATGGAAAATATTTTATGGGTTCTGTGGAAACTGCAAATTTCAAACTCATTAGCAAGGCTATGAAACACTTCACAATTGTGCCCCACAGTAATTTTCAAGCATCACAACCTGTAACCCTATGTTCTTCCACAGTGAATTAGCCATGTCCTTTCTATCTCTGTATTAGTGTATTAATCTGTGTTTCTCTATATATTGCATTTACTCTTCTCTATTGTGTAAAACCCTATTGTTTCCTGGCCCAGAAATAAACAAAGAAGCAAACATTCTCCATATCCAGACAAAGAATCAAACATTTACATATTCACTCCCTATATCCCCTAATCCAATATTCCTCAAGGCAAATTTATCACTCCCTCTGCTGTTCTTGAACCTATTCTAATACTTCTTAGATTCTATTCTCAATAAAATAGGTATTATTAGTATTCTCATTTTGTAGATGAGAAAACAAAACCAGAGTTAAATTTTCCAATAATTCATGCACCAGCATTTAAATGAATATGGAGACTCATTGGACATACTCTTCCCTAAGTTTATGATAGCAGATTTCCCAGCACTCAACATTGTTTCAAGAGCATTAGTATGTTCCTAAAATGTTATGAGAAAGGAACCGAAGGACTCTGCCAGAGTTGTAAAGAAAGCTCTTTGTGAGGTTTGCTCCCGCCAAAGTGAAAATTTGTCCTGATACTCAAATCATATTAAATGAAGTTAGAGAGGAGGGATTGGGCATGGTCTTTATTCCTGAAGCCCAGGATCTTTCAGGGTTCCCTCTCAGTGGGCCCCGATTAGCCAAGTGTGAGGGATGCCTTGACGTTTGGGAGAGGTCAACAGGTATAGTGACTGAATCTTCTCCATTTCATCCTTGTAATGAAGATGTAATAAGTGATGATAAGGTGAATGAGTTTAAGAAATATGATTCATCTAGAATTTTATGAAAGAACAAATGATTCAAATGAACTTATTTATAAAACAGACACAGACTCAGACATAGAAAACAAACTTGGCTACCAAAGGGAAAAGGAAGAGTAGGGATAAATTAGGAATATGGGAGTAATATATACATGCTGTGATATATAAAGTAGAAAAGCAACAAGGACCTATTGTACAGCACAGGGAACAATATTCAGTATCTTGTAATAGCCTGCATGAGAAAACAATCCAAAGAAGAATTTATACATATATACAAAAGAATATATACACATTGAATCACTGTGCTATATACCTCAAACTAATAAAACATTGTAAATTGACTATACTCCCATTAAAAAATAAATTAATTAAAACATGAATAAGTTCTCAGAGCAAGTCAATCTCTAAGACTCTCTCCACCTTCCTAAAAGCCCTAAAAGACTGTTTTGTGCATGGAAGAGTAATATTTCATCCTGCAATGAGATTTTTATTAATATTATTATTACCATTATTATTGACAGCATCGTATGATTTCTCACTCGTAATTAAAATTGCTTTTGTAGTTATTTAAAAATAGTTAAATACTAAATTGCCATTCTCTTACAGTATTCTATAATTTTATATAGCCAGTAAACTGCTTCTTGGTGTGGCTTACATTTATATTCTTAGATTTTTTTTTTATTGTTTTTGCCATACAATGTCATGATATTCTTAGATGTGTTTTAAGGAAATGAGGCTTAATGAGTATGTGATTTTGCTATTCTAAGGAGTGGCAAATAATAATTTGAAATAACTTTAGGAGCAAGAAAATGGATGACTATAACCTGGGGAAAAAACAATGGGTCCAGCTCCTCCATAACTTCAGGAGGTATTCTGATCCTTTTTTTTTCTTTCAGGAACTCTCATGCTATGTACCTTTAAGTCAAATTTTGCCTTTCACAGAGCCTCTCCTCTGTGTTTGAACATTTTTACGTTCATGTTTCATGCAATTAGGTTTCTTATTAATCCCCTATTAAGTGCTTGGCACAATGTTATAATGAGTTCTTTTCTTTTGAATTGTAATTATTCAAAGGGAACTGTCTACTGTTTGTGGAGTGACTTAGTTTATTGTATGAATTGCCACCTAGATACATGAATTACCATTTATATTTTTATAGTAAGATATATATTGCTTTATGGCACTGTTTATTTCATCTTTTGGAGGTCTTTCTTACTCCAAAATTTATTTATTAAGCTTAAATAATTTCTTACTGAATCCTTATAAGTACTTTAACCTCTGAAAATTCCATCTTTAGTAAGGTAATGCTTCAACTTGAAATCCAGGAATTCTCTATTCAAACCAACTTAAATGTTATTTTACTATATCACTTTTTTAGTTACAGTTGTCATACAGTAATAGTTTCTGAAACCAGAAAACCCCTAGAAGAAAACATAAGCAGTAACCTCTTTGACATGGATCTTAGCAATATTTTTTTGGATATGTCTCCTCAAGCAAAACTAAGCCAATGGAATTACATAAAACTCAAAAGCTTATTCAGGGAAAAGGAATCCATAAATAAAATCAGCAGGCAGCCTACTGAATGGGAGATATTTGCAAGTGATATAACCACTGGGGACTGATGTTGAAAACATGCACATAACTCATATAGCTCAACCTCCAAAAAAGAGAAACTCTACTGAAAATGAGCAGATGACCTGAATAGAAATTTTTCCAGAGAAGTGATACAGGCGACCAACAGGCACATGGAAATGTGCTCAACCTAACTAATCATTAGGAAAATTTAAATCAAAACTGCAGATCAAAACTGATCATACCTATCAGAATAAAGTGAAGTGAAGTCACTCAGTCATTTCCAACTCTTTGTGACCCCATGGACTACAGCCTACCAGGCTCCTCCGTCCATGGAATTTTCCAGGCAAGAGTACTGGAGTGGGTTGCCATTTGCTTCTCCAGGGGATCTTCCTAACCCAGGGATCGAACCTGGGTCTCCCACATTGCAGGCAGATGCTTTTACCATCTGAGCCACCAGGGAAACCCCTATCAGAATGGCTGTTATCAAAAAGATAAGAAACAAGTATTGGGGAAGATGTAGGGAGAAGGGAACACTTGTGCACTATCGTTAGTCGGTACAGGTGCTATGAAATACAGTAGGAAGTTTCCTCAAGAAACTAAAACTAGAACTAACATATGGTCCAGCTATTCCACTTCTATTTTTTATCTGAATAACCCCAAAACACTAGTTAAAAAGATACCCTATGTTCATTGCAGCACTATTTATTGTATAACCAAGATATGGAAGCAAACTAAGTGTTCACCAAGAGGTGAATGAACAAAGATGTAATATATACATAATGGAATATTTGTTGTTCAGTCACTAAATAATGTCTGACTCTTTGTGATCCCATAGACTGCCTCCTGCCAGTTTCCTTCACTGTCTCTTGGAGTTTGCTCAGATTCATATCCATTGAATTGGGTGATGCTATCTAACCATCTCATTCTCTGTTGCTGCCCTTCTCCTCCTGCCTTCAATCTTTCCCAGCATCAGGGTCTTTTCCAATGAGTCAGCTCTTCACATCAGATGGCTCACCCATAAAACCCGCAGTCTTGCCATTGATGACAATATGGATGGACCCAGAGGTTATTATGTGAAGTAAAGAAGTCAGACAGAGAAAAACAGTTATCATGTGATCTCACTCATTTGTGGAATCTAAAAAACAAACAAGCAAGTGAAATGCAAGAGAAACAGACTCATAGATACAGAGAAAAAAGAGGTGGTTAGTGATGAAGAAATTGATGAAATATTTTTCTATATCTTTAACCGGTGTAATGAAATTGGGAAGTCTTTTCTTTCCAGATTGCATAGGATCATATATAAGCATCTTAATTTCAGTTCAGTTCAGTTTTTCAGTCATGTCCAGCTCTTTGTGACCCCACGGACTACAGCACGCCAGCCCTCCCTGTCCACCACCAACTCCCGGAGTTTACTCCAACTCATGTCCATTGAGTCGGTGATGCCATCCAACCATCTCGTCCTCTGTTGTCCCCTTCTCCTCCTGCCTTCAATCTTTCCCAGCATCAGGGTCTTTTCCAATGAGTCAGTTCTTTGCATCAGGTGTCCAAAGTATTGGAGTTTCAGCTTCAGCATCAGTCCTTCCAATGAATAGTCAGGACTGATCTCCTTTAGGATGGACTGGTTAGATCTCCTTGCAGTCCAAGGGACTCTCAAGAGTCTTCTCTAACACCACAATTCAAGACCGTCAGTTCTTCAACATTCAGCTTTGTTTATAGTCTAACTCTCACATCCATACATGACTTCAGGAAAAACCATAGCTTTGACTAGATGGACCTTTGTTGGCAATCTTAATTTAGACCATCTAATTCCTGATTAGCAGGAAGGATACACATAAATAATCAAGCAAATGTAAGTTGAAGTAATTAGTAACTGGCTCCTGCAAGCCTCAGAACCTGACCCACGCTTTCTCTAGTGGTCCAGTCTCATGCCAGTCATTGTTTACCTCAAAATAACAAAAACGCATATTTTACTCACTGAATATTCATGAAGTGCTAATGAAGAGTTCTTCTGTAACAACTTTAATAATGGATCAATAAAAATGCACAAGATGTTCAATATTCTAAGCCAGGAGTTGGCAAACAACAGTTTGTTGCCTAATGTAGCTATGCCCATTCATCTGCATGTCACCTACAGCTGCTTGTATATTACAGCAGAGCTGAACAGTCGCAAAAGAAACTAAATGTCCCACGGACCCTAAATTACTTTCTGACTCTTCACAGAAAAAAATTTTACTGATACCAGATTGGGGCTCCTGTATGTAGGGATGGGGTGAACTGCTTGTCTATTTCTTACCTTGCACTATTTAACATAGAGTTAATTGTCCAACTGGTGTAATTTTAGTATAACACATATCCAAGAAATGAATCAGTGTTAAATTTTATAATCACTGGATCAAACCAACTCAAAACCAGACATATGTTGTTCCCAGCCCACTAACTTTGAAATCAGTTAGTGACACAAAGGATCAATCCATTTTCACATTTCCCCAATTAAAAACTTATTCATAGGTTCATCTTCTGGTAAAGAAGGAAGAAGTACACTCCATTCTATCTCTCCCATTGACTGCAGCTAAAACCTTAGACAAACTCCATAAAGGAACTGTTGGAGATCTCTAAAAATTAAATAAGAGCAGGTGGATTGGGTGGAAATCCCAAAGCCTGAAGAAGGGTCACATTTTGGAGATCTGTTTTAAATTGTATTTACTTACTTATTTTGTTTTCCATTCCTCTTTGCTAGGAAAGATTGAAGGCAAAAGGAGAAAAGGGCAATAGAGGATGAGATGTTTAGATAGCATCACCAAATCAATGGACATGAATTTGGGCAAACTCCAGAAGACAGTGGAGGACAGAGGAGCCTGACGTGCTGCAGTTCATGGGGTCGCAAAGAGTTGGACATGACTTAGTGACTGAAGAATGACAAGAACCTCTTTGTTGAGACATCTGTATCTTCTGGAGTTGTGAATAGTCACAGGCTGAAAAGGTTCATTAGTCAGAGGACTAGGAGGGGGGTATGCTGCAGGACAGGACTCTTAAGACTTTCCTTGCCTGCATCCTAGAAGAGTTTCAGTAATGGAACTGCAACCCTATTGCAAGAGTGCTGGTATGAGATCAAAATGGGGGGAGGCCTTCTCAAGCTCTTGTCTCCTGTGAATTTATCCATAGATAGATGCAGTCCAGAATATACCAGGAGTCAAAGATTTTGTTCTGTAGTAGAGCATTAGGAGAGGGGGCCCTGGGAACATGATCTGCTCAATTTCTTTAGAGTCAGAATAAATCAACACAACTCTTTTCAAAATACTTGGAAAAAATATGTCAGGAGCCAGGCAAATGATCATATTATTTGATTCTTTGATATAGTTATTATTTTGAAGGATATATCCTTAGGAAAAAATTTCACATAACTTTAAAAGAAAAAAAAATATTGGATCTTTATTATATGAATGAAGTAATGTCATCACATAATCAAATAACAGGCTAACAACAGAAGATGTCAACTTGGACTGTGTTCAGCTATTCAGAGGATTAGTATGGAAACTAGGGAAGAAATTATATAGCAAAAAACGAGTGGCTCAGTCAGTAAAGAATCTGCCTTTGATGCAGAAGACCTGGGTTCAAGCCCTGTGTCAGGAAGATCCCCTGGGGAAGGAAGTGGCAACCCTCTCCAGAATTTTTGCCAGAGAATTTCATGGACAGAGGAGCATGGCGAGCTACAGTCCATGGGGTCACAGTCAGACACAACTGAGTGACTAACACAGGGAAGAAATTAAAATTCATATAAAATAGTATGTGAAAAAACTGCTTCAAAGTTGGATCTGATGCTGCTGCTGCCGCTAAGTCACTTCAGTCGTGTTCAATTCTGTGCGACCCCATAGACGGCAGCCCACCAGGCTCCGCCGTCCCTGGGATTCTCCAGGCAAGAACACTGGAGTGGGTTGCCATTTCCTTCTCCAATGCATGAAAGTGAAAAGTGAAAGTGAAGTCCCTCAGTCGTGTCTGACTCTTCTCAACCCCATGGACTGCAGCCCACCAGGCTCCTCCATCCATGGGATTTTCCAGGCAAGAGTACTGGAGTGGGGTGCCATCGCCTTCTCCTAAGTCGAATCTGAGATATGAGTAAACTACTTGAACAATGCAAAGGTAATTTTAAAGACTAAATTGTTAGCTTTAATATATTAATGGTATTTTGATTCTGTAAAAAATGCTTAGTGACTTAGTCTTCATTGGGGGTGTAGCAATTGGTTTAAAAAAGCAATATTTCTAAAGAGTCATATATATTGGATAAGATCCTTTAGTGTCAGAGACGTTTATAAACAAAATAATTTGAGTTGCAACCATGGCAAGTATTTTGGTATAAGTATCAAAATTCTTAGTATTTTCAGTCGATGAGAGCTTGGAGAATATATTCCAAGAAAACTGACACAGTATATCTTCTGGTTTTCTAATCCTGAAATAATTCCCTAACACACTTTTATTTTCTGTCCTTTTTAATTGGCCGAATAGCTTACTTGTGTTGATAAGGTTGTTGGGATGAGAATAATCAAATGGTTCATACACCTAAAACCTCTGGACTGTGATTTTTTTTTTTTTTTTTAATTTCACACAGCTCTGCACTGTGTCTCCTGGCTGGGGATGGAAGTGGAAGTGAGTGGCAGTAGCAAAGCATGTCAGTTCTAGTCATGTTCTCCGCTCCTGTTGGATTGGGTGGAGTGAACTGAGACACTTAAAATACTGCTAACAGCCTGGAGTTCAATGCAGTTAATCAAGCGTTGATTGACTGCCTGCCTGCTCTATGCATTGACCAAATCCTCTGAATTCAAAGAGGTGATAAACCTTATGGCTGCCCTTCAGAAGGGATAATAGCAATATAAATAATACAGTAATACAAGGACTATAATAAAGGAGTATTCATTGATATGGTATCTGTATTGGTATAGTGAAGAACGGGAAGCCTGGTGTGCTGCCAGGGATTCACAAAGAATCAGACACAACTTAGTGACTGAATAGCAACAGCACTGGCAGAATCATCAACTCTTCATGGGCTTGGGGAGCAGATCAGATGGACTGCCATACCATGACACTGAATTGATCTTCAAAGCACTGAGTAAAGAACATCAAGATGAAAAGACTGGAGTCATGAAAAACCTTATATTTACCTGGGAGATGACAGAGAGAACATTCCAGATCCCACTGAAATCACTCAGATAAGAGGCAATGAAAGTCCAAGTCAAGGTATCTCTCTTGGAGATAGAAATGAAAGGGCAGATTTTGTGTATTATTTGTAAGTTATAGTCTATAGAAGTTGTTGACTAAATAAGAAAATCAAGGATGACTCTAATTTCCTAGTTTGGAGTACTGGTCAAATGTTGATTCAATTAACTTAAGCTCTGCAAACTTGAACTTGATTCTTGGCTTGGGAACCTACTTCCATGCAACATTACATTTACTGCCATGTTTCAAATTACATTTTGTATATGAGATTCTTTACAATAATTTTTGAAACTCTAATGAAACTCACTGAAAGTCTGAAACCTAGACAAATGAGTACTATCACTAAGAATTCTAGAGGTCAAAATGAAATGAAAGTAAATAGAAGAAAAAAAGTTTTGCTAGCATAAATCTTATCAAATTTAAATAATGGACTTTTTTAAGGTTAGGATAAATATCATACACCTTAGTGGAAAGAATTAATAATAATTCTGTCAGTTTGGTTTATATGATTAATGTAATTCAGGTTATCTTACTTGGTAACTTTAATATTTTATATGAAAATTAGCAAACATATAGAAAAAATGTAAGTGAATACTTGACTATCTGCTGTCTGTATTCTGTTACTAACTTGACTTATCACACCCATCAATCTTTGTGTTTTTTATGTATTTTAGATTTAATTGTGAGTTTCCCATTTGTGGCAAAGGATTGAGTTTACCTATCTACCTGAAACAGTACCACCAAAAGAAAAGCAGACCAAACATGTGAAATAACAGTTTTCATGACACCAAGATCAGGTAATGAAAGGCAGTGAACCCTGTACTGCAATTGCCCGAGTTTACTGCCTTGAGAAACACTCTAGGCTGTGGTGGATTACTGAGGGCAGATTAAAATGAGGGGCTGGGGAATCAACCCAGGTGAAAGTCCTTGAAAGGACATCATGGCCGAAGCTCATTCAAAAAGGAATCGATGGCCCTATATCCTTAAATAAAGTGAATTTGTAGGTAAATATCTCCATGAAAGGAAACTACTTCTCCATAGATATATTCAGTAGTGAATTCAACCAAACACTTAAGGAAGAAATACCAATTCTGTGCCAACTCTTCAGCAAAATTTAAGAAGAGGTACCCTTTCCCAAATTACTTAATGAGACCAGCATTACCCAGGTATGAAAAAAAGGAAAAACAGATTAGGAAATCTATAGAACAATAACCCTCATAAACATATTTGCAAAAATCTCTGGAAAGAATATTTTAGTACATCAAATAGAATAATATAACAAATACAAAGGATACTGTATCATGACCAAGTGAAATATATTACAAAAATGTAGTTGGTTTCATATCTCAAAATTAATCAATATAATTAATTATCATAAAAATAGCTAAAAAGGAAAAGCCATATGATTATCACATTAAATACAAAAAAACATTTGACAAAATCCAAGACCTTTTTTTTTTTTGAATAAACCTCTCAGAAAACTGGGCATGAAAGAGATTTTCCTCAAACTAATTAAAAAGCATCTTGAAAACAAACCTTGCAACTAATATATTTAATGCTGACAAATTGAATGCTTTCACTTTAAGATTAGAAGCAAATAAAGAATGTCTACTTTTGCTATTTCTACTCCACTTGGATTGGATGTGCTAGCTCATAAAATGAAGCAGGGAATAAAATAAATAAAAATGTCTTTTGCAGCAGACATGATGATCTATTTGGGAAATCTCATGGATTCTTAAAAAGGCTAGTGAGTATGTTTAACAATGTTTTATGATGGGTTATTAATATGCAAAGCTATGTTTCTATACTAGCAACAAAACTAGAGGCAACATATATGAAGTACATAAGAATAAATCTGCCAAAAATATCACAAACTTGAATTTAAAAAATATGTCACAAACTTGTACACTAAAAATGACAAATTCTCAGGTACTGAGAGGCATTAAGAAGATCTAAATAGAGATGTACTGTTCATGAACATGATGACCCAAAATTACTAAGATGTCACTTCTCTCCAAATTGATTTAAACAATGCAAATAAATTCCAGTAGAGTTTTAGCTTATTCTAAAATGTAAAGTAATTTTTAAGAAAATCTAAACTGCTAAATGGCCAAAATAGCTTTGAAGAAGAACAGAATTGGGGAACAAACACTATCTTATTTCAAGACTTATTATAAACCTATACTGACCTTCCTATATGAGCTTTTACTGCCTATATAAACTATATACTATATATATAGCTATATAGCTAAATAAACTGTATAGCTATATACTGACCTATATAAACCTATACTGACCTTCCTATATGAGCTTCCCTCATAGGTCAGTTGGTAAAAGAATCTACCTGCAATGCAGGAGACCTGGGTTCAATTCTTGGGTTTGGAAGAGCCCCTGGAGAAGGGAAAGGCACTCCAGAATTCTAGCCTGGAGAATTCCATGGACAGTCCATGTGGTCACAAAGAATCAGACACGACTGAGCAACTTTCACTTTCACTCACTTGCATACTGACCAAGAGAAAATGATATCAGTGTAAAAGCAGACTAATATAGCAATGGAATATACAACAGAATAGGCCAAAAATATGTTCCCCTCATATACAGAAATAGAGTTCCACAAAATGTACAAAGGTAATTCAGTGGAGGATTTTTTTTTTTATCAAATGGTGCCAAAGCAACTGAAATTTCATAGCCAAAAAAGAAAATAAAATGCATCCCTTACACCATATACAAAAATTAACTACAAGTGGGTCTGTATTTAACTAATTATTAGGTGGTTCTGCAGAGATAATCTGCAACTAATGAGTCATAAGTATGATTTTAAAGAACTAGCCCTTTCTTGGAAGTAGGACAGCTCCAGAGCTATTAGTAGATTAGGCTGAGTGCTTTCTTGCTCCAGAATCCCAGTTCAGCTTCTCCATTCTCCTGATCATGCTTCCTTTACCACATGGAATTGTCCTTGAAAATACCCTCAAAAATCTTCCTGCGCTAAAATATCAGATTTCGGAGTCTGTTTCCCAAAGAACTCAACCTGTATCAGTAAATGACTGGGACAACATTTTTGACATGTTGAACATGTTAAAATTGAACAACATAATTAAAAAGTCAGGTACAGCCACTGCGGAGAACAGTATGGAAATTCCTTAAAAAACTAAACATAGAGCTACCATATGACCTAGCAATCCCACTACTGGGCATTTACCCTGAGGAAGCCGTAACTCAGATACATGTATCCCGATGTTTACTGCAGCACTGTTTACAATTGCCAAGACGTGGAATCAGCCTAGATGTCCATCAACAGATGAATGAGTAAAGAAGATGTGGTACACGTATACCATGGAATATTACTCATCCATAAAAATGGATGAAATTGAGCCAGTTGAAGTGATGTAGATGATCCTAGAGCCTGTATTACAGGGTGAAGTAAGTCAGAAAGTGAAAAACAAATATGTTAATACATATTTATGGAACTTAGAAAATGGTACTCATGAACCTACTTGCAGGGTAGGAATAGAGGTGCAGACAGAGAGAATGGACTTGTGGGCATGGGAGAGGGAAGACTAACAAAGGAGAAAATATTAGAAGATGTAAAACAGAAAAATGTTTACTGACTATCAGACTCTACGAAAACAAATACTACATTATTAGTGGGGGAAACACACTTCCAGACCTACATTCCATAATCAATAAAAAATGTGCAAGAAGAGGCAGATCCAGCTATTTCTGGATCTAGTGGTGATAGGTGGGAATTTTTAAAATATTTAAAAAGCAAATTGATGAATGGATAAATTATGGTACATATATATAATGGAATATTACTCAGCTCTAAAAGGAGCACATTTGAGTCCGTGCTAATGAGGTGGGTGAACCTAGAGCCTCTTATATACAGTGAAGTAAGTCACAAAGACAAATATTGTATATTAATGCAAATATATGGAATCTAGAAAGATGATGCTGATGAACCTATTTGCAAGGCAACAATGGAGATGCAGACATAGAAAACAGACTTGTGGACACAGTAAGGGAAGGAGAGGGTGGGGCAAGTAGAGAAAGTGGCATTGAAACATATGTATTACCATATGCAAAATAGATAGCCAATGAGAATTTCTGTATGATGCAAGGAGCACAAGCATGGTGCTCTGTGACCACCTGGAAGGGTGGGATGGGGTGGGAGGTGGGAGGGAGGTTCAAAAGGGAGGTGACATATATATGCCTGTGACTGATTCATGTTGATATATGGAATAAACCAATACAACATTGTAAAGCAATTATCCTCCAGTTAAAAATGAACACTTAAAAAAAAATAAAAAGCAAATAGATCAGTGGTTCTCAATCACAACTGTACGTCAGGCTTGGAATCACCTGATGGGTTTTAGAGACTCTGACCCCTGAGTCCCACACCCAGAGATTCTGAATTAATTGGTACCCAAGTAATTCTAATGTATTGAGGTTGAGAGATTCTCAGTTTGGGTTGGAGAAGTGTGATCAAGATTCTGGCCTATTGAGGGGAAAAATAACCAAGGCTTCTGACATTGCCTTGACTTTTGCACTTGACATAACTATAGAAGGATGGATAGGCTCCATCAAAACAAGAGAGTAATCCAAGAAAGATGAAGCTATAGACTTCAGAAAATAGGCATTCAAACTGAGAGGAATACAAAAGGAACTGTGAACATCCAAGCAGAGGTAATACCCAGATAATAGTCATGCAGCAGAAATAGAAGCCAATCCAAATAGTAAGACAACCAAAAATGTCTGTTTTTCTTTCTCTGTATAACTTACTTCACTTAGTATGATGATCTTTAGGTCCATCTATGTTGCTTCAAGAGGCATAATTTCATACTTTTTAATGGCTGAGTAATATTCCATTGTACATATATATATACCTCATCTTCTTTATCCAGCCATCTGTAGGTGGACACTTAGGTCACTTTCATGTCCTGGTAAACAGTGCTTTACAAACACTGGGGGTGCATGTATCATTTCAGATTTTAATTTTCTCTGATTGTATGTCTAGGAGTGGAGTTGCTAGCTTGTATGATAACTCTATTTTTAGGTTTTTTTTTTTTGAGGAACTTCCATATTGTTCTCCAAAGTGGCTGCACAAATTTACATTCCCAGTAGCAGTGGAAGAGGGTTCCTTTTTCTCAAGAATTCATTACTTGTAGACTTTTTGCTGATGGCTGTTCTGACTGGAGTGAGATGATATCTCATTGTACTTTTGCTTTGCATTTCTCTCATAATTAATTCTGTTGAACATATTTTCATGTGCCTGTGGGCAATCTGTACATCTTCTTTGGAGAAATGTCTATTTAGGTCTTCTTTTTAGCAACATTTAGTTGTAAATTATAGTTTACAAATCTCTAATGAATGATTTTATAAGCATGATTGAGCAGGTAGTCCTGGATGCACAGAAATATGTAAGACTTTATCACTGATTTCAGGTTACTTACAAACCTATCTAGACATTTGACAGAAACAACAATATAATTGTGGAGATGTTTTGGAGTCAGAGGAAAAGTTCTCAATTCCCAGCTTTCCTCCAACATTAGCACTCTGTCCGTGAGATCTGTCTGGCACATAATATCCAACAATGTGATTTTCAGTTGCCCTTCTGCCCCAAACCTTTGTCAGTTCTATGACTGTGAGAATAGATATGACCTATGTTTAACTGAATAGTACAAACAATAGTGCTGTTTGTATTTCAAGGAAGAAGCATCTCAGCTGTGAAAGAGTGGGGGGAATATTCTTCTAGGAGAGCTGCAGGTGCTCAAATGGGTACAAAATAGGGCTGGTGTATCTTTGGTCCTTAGGCCTATGTCAGCAAAGATTCTTCTCTTAATGGAAAAGAGGAAACCAATAACCTCCCCACCCTATACCCAGCGTAAATTCCTGATCGAGTTATCCTAATTTTTATTTTGCCATCATGACTGATAGTCTGTCTCTGACCTTATGGTATTTGTATAGTACAAAATTCAATGTCAGAACAGTTTGGCTGGATCTGATTGTAAGCCTCCGAGAATAAATTTCTTCATTGAGTTTATCAAGATTGTTGGTTTTTAACAAATGCAAAGAATTACATAAACAGAGTTGCAGTTCAGTGAATAAGAATTAAGATGCTTTTAAAACCTAGGTATAAACATGACTTTAGGTAGTAATTCTATTAAATCAGACAGTCTGGATATACTTTCTTCTGATAAATCTTTTCAGGATAATTACTTGTTTTCCAGCAGAATAATGTTCTTTACCCCAGATCAGTTTTGTTGCAGTTAATATTGTTATTATTTATTAGTACAGGTAGAACCAAGGGCATTTTCTTAGGGTGTGAAGTAGATTTTTATTTTTCAAACATAAGAACAGACTTAAGTTTGCTAGTGAAACAGCTTTGGTAAATACCATCAATTCTGATGACAGATTATTTGCAATAATCCCAGGCAATTTTGTTACACTGCCATTATGTTTAGGTGATAGCAAATTAAAATGATAAAATGTCTTTATCTCTTTCCTGCAGCTGTTTTAGCAGTCCCATAAAATGAGTTTATATCGTCAGCTGTACCTGTCCAGAAATATATAAATACAGGTGGCGTTGTTCCTTAAGTATTCCACTAGTCACCACGCTGTACAGACAATCTAATGGTCCATTTCTAAAGAAAATGTTGCAGTGTCTGTTTTCAATTATTTGAGAAATAGACACATCTCTTGCTTTGCTTGGTGTCAGGGTCATCTCAGCATATATATTATAGTAAATTACTTTAATGGGAGTACTTGGCATGTTGCATTAGAGTGAAAAGAAACACAGATTGGATGGAAATAAGAATTCATTCTTCCCCTTCTCTAGTGTGCATGCCCTGGCTACCACTAGGGGAGCTTATTAACCTTCCATTGTCAGTGTTTCTAGAAAGTAGAACAAAATTGAACAAACTGTGCAGTCAAATAACCTTTCTGTCATTCCCTACTGAAGATAAATGTTTCTTTATTTTAGGCTAGTTAAAACGGACAATTTAAATATAAACTTGTTTTTTTATGAATATGAGCATATATAGTGTTTATCTTCAGAAATAGATTTTTTTAAAAAAATTATTGAAGTATATTTGACTTACAATATTGTGTTAATATCTGCTGTACAACAAAGTGACTCAGTTATACATATATATGTATATGTATTCTTTTTCATATTTTTTTCCATTATGATTTATCACAATATATTGAATATAGCTCCCTGTGTTAGCAGGGCCTTCTTTATCCAGTCTGTATATGCCTTGTTTTTAGATTCTTTAAAAATAGAAACACTGTCATAGTTATAAGTATATGCTTATGAATGTATCAAGATATTCATAATCAAGAAGAATGCATTAATGGTATAACCATTGAATATGTCTGCAGTCATGAAGAAAGTTTCCATAAAGAATATTTCATGAGAAAATTGTTTATGAAGTCATTTTAAAAATGTGTACATGAAGAGTTTTGGAAGAAGAACATTTTTTAAAATTTGGATTTAGTTTTCTCCTCAATACATATACACACACACACCAACACACATATATACATATCTATATGGAAAGTTTGTTTTCATGTATGTATTAATAGGTACATATTTATTTATTGTTTTCTGTTTAGGAATCCTGTGAGAGCTTTTGTTCTGAACTTGAACAAAATTTCTGAAATTTCATTCCTTTCACAGATTTTTACTTCTTATCAGGAGCATCACACTTGACTCTGTGGCCTGAGCAAGTAGCTGAGTAGACTGAGCTCATCAGAAATCAAGTTCATAGACTGACTGAAGATTTACCATCTCTGGTCACTCTGTACCTGAGATCTGGCTCCTTTTCCACTGTACACACGCCGCGGTTTCCAGCATTCACCTTTCTGCAGGTAAGTCTCTTGGAATGCTTCTGTTTCTTGTGCATCTTTGTCTGTATCACTGTTGCACATGAGGATTCAGTGTGCCACCTCAATTTTTTTTACCACTCTTTCCTAAATATCTGAACCACATTGAGACTATCATTATTCTGAAAATAGGGCAGGCTACCTGCTTCTGTGATTTGGACCTAGCTAGTTGGGATCTGGCTTTGCTTCTATCAGACACTTCCTTATAGCCAAAGGAAATTCATTACATTCTGCTGGATGCCCCAGCTAGTTCTGTTTGGAAACAATATGCCTCAGCATGTTAAGATGGCTCTGTTATCATGGTCAGTGGATGCCTGGTGATGGATATTTATGTTAACAAATGAATGAATGATTGGGAACAGTTTGGTTTCGGGTCAGGTCAGTGTCCCCAGTCAAGATGCATGAAGTTCAGGAAGGAAATATGACACCCCCTAAGCATCACTAGTCTAATTTAGAAAGCAACCACAGTAAGGAAAGAAATGACTTAACCGCTAAAAGCGGGGGACACACAGTCATAGGAAGAGAGTTTATAATAAATCCCTTACCCACCACTCTCTATTAGCAAGTTATTTTATCTCACATAGTCCTTGTAAAAGAGAAACATTAAAAGAGCTATTTAAAGCAGTTATCACATTTCTTGGTATATGTTAAGTATTTTTTAAAAATGCAAAAGAAAGAAAAATAACAAACAGCATAAATATCACTTTGGTACATTTTTAATGTGAAAACAATGCTTTTTGAGGATCCCTGAAAACAGTCTAGCTTCCTAAAGACCTTTATGACAGTACTGAAATGGGCAGAACCTTTTATCCTGGGGAGGATCCCAGTTCAGACCCATCTATGGTCTTCAAGTCCTTCAAAGCAAGTGAAACTTAGAGCCACTCATTCTCATAATTTTGCATGATGGTGACTGTGTTTTCTTTGGGAAAACTAAAAATTGTTCTTCTGTGCTTTGAAACGCACCAATGCAAGTGAAGGAAGTGATTCTTCAAAATTTTAGAAAAATGCATTAGCATTCAAGATTTCAGAAATCACAGTTAACCAAAAGCAAGTGCTATATTGCTTTTGACAATATAAAAATATCAGACATCTCTTGTATTGCAACTAAGGTAGTTTTTGATTAGCTTTTTGGCTTTGTTTTTATTGAAGAAATAAATCAGAAAAATCTCATTATAATGACTTGATCTCTACTTTTATTCAATGACTTAGAACCTAAGTGCAGCATTGAAGCTACAAGATACCAGTAATATTGACAGTCACTTAAAATATGTATCTAGGGATACTTTTAAAGAACTATTGCCTTTGTGTTAATGTAAAGCACTTATATCTAGATGAATATAACTGTTTTCTGTGGGTTTGTGAAGATAAGATGCTATTTTCTTGTTTGATAATAGGCAGTTATTTGTAAACATATCCAGTGTTCTTGTTGTGTAAAATGACACTGTTATCCATCCAATTTGGAGTGCATATCATAGATCCTGACTGAGCCAATTTTTGGAAAGGAAGTCAGTATGAAGTGGTATTTCATTAACTTGCCTGCAGGCATCCAAAGGAGACAAAGCAAATAAAGTAATTATTTGCCCAAAATGGAGCTACATACATGCCCCAGATAATTAGGATTTGGACCTGGAGCAATTATTCCCAATCAGCATTGATGTGTTGGCTTTATATTCAAGCAAAGAGATCATAGTGTGTGTCCTTATTAGCCATATGTAATGATCTGTTGGCTGGTGGTATCTTAATCCTTCAAATCTATTTGCTTATATACAGAGTAGGGAAATAATAGAATATTCTTTATAGGGATGTCTTGTAAATTAAATATGATGATATACATAAAACACTTAGCAAAATGAATAACCCATATAGTATATGCTTTAAAAATGTAAGCTCCTTCTCCAAACAGCATTAATACCTCTACTACCATTAATATTATCATTAGGAAAATTATTTATTTGGTTATCTCTCATTTTTACTTTCCTTATTCTTATTTCTATTTGTGGTGTAAAGCCACTGCCTGAGATGTGATATCTCCAAGGTCATACTTACATATAAGAACATGGAAATCAGGTAGCTTTAATGTTTGATATAAATTTATTTATCACAAGGGCAAAAGAAGCACTAATCCAGTCTGTGTCACACATATATGTCAAGGCCATCACAGTTTGTAGAATGTAAATTTTTCAAGCCTAAAGACTTGCTTTCCCATGAGTTATTGGCCTCAGAGTCTCCAGCCCCACCATGTATTGTGTGGTAGTCATTGCCGGGACAAGAATCCACACCTGAGTGATTCAGAGAGTCCTGTACAAGGGGAGTTTTTAGTCTGTAGTGAAAGTTTGGAGTTCCAATTCCCCTTCCTGCCTCTTTTTCTGAAACTCTTCCAGGAAGTGACTCTTTGAGCAGGATTAGAATTTTTCTGAGAAGCCTAGAAGAATGTAAACTACAAATTGTATTTCATATCCTCTGTGGCCATTTTTTCATCTGTCTGTTTGTTTATTCATTCTTAAACTCAATGAGAGCCGACTTATTGGAAAAGACTCTGATGCTGGGAAAGATTGAAAGCAGAAGAAGGGGATGACAGAGGGTAAGATGATTAGATGGCATCACAGACTCAGTGGACATGAGTTTGAACAAACTCTGGGAGATGGTGAAGGACAGGGAAGCCTGGCATGCTGCAGTCCATGGGGTCGCAAAGAGTCGGACATGACTTAGCAACTAAACAACAACAAAACTCTTGTGGGGTGTTTTGCTGGAGGTTGGAGAAATTGTGACAAATAGGACAAAATTTAACTTTGTTTCTGTGAAGCTTAGAAGACTAGTAGAGAAAAAAGACCTTGAACTTGTAATGAAAGTGTGATGAGTGAGATGAAAGAACAAGGGGACGTGTCATGGACACATGTAGGAGGGGATATCTAAACTGAAAGGAGAGGTAGGAAAGTTAATGTAAATTACATTGTAAAATAAAATATTTGTATCAGTTGGACAAATGGGATCAAATGAGAGGAGCATGGGCTTAGTATAATGTTCCAAATAGAGAGAATAACAAGTTTAAATACCTAAAATAATAAATTCAGAGAGACAGTAAACAAAAACCCATCCTATTACTGAAAATGCTGTGTAATAGAAGCTTTTATAGGGAAGATAATTCATATAGTAGCTGATGTGATGTCACATTGTTTTTCAATGTTATTAATACAGACAGAACATATATTTCACAAAATTGCTAGGCAGTGGGACAGTGTATAGATCTGTGCAGGGGAAAAGTTAGAGAAGGGGTGACTGTTTGGAAACTACTACTGGTGCCTTAAGGAAAGATGCAGGTGGGGCCCAGAAGCATAGAGACCATGGATTCAGGGATTTGGTTTTCATCCATCATGTCCTATTTTACTAAATGCTTTTATACACAATCCAAGTTGTGGTAGATACTAAGAGGAGAAAGGCATGATTCTTGCTCCAGGGAAACTAGGAGGGAGAGGGAGAGGGAACTGACTGCAGAAAAAAGGAAGATGTTTGATGACTTAGTAGCTTTAAAACTATTTTTTCCTGTTTTTTGAACAAAGGGCCCTGTATTTTTTTCTTTCTTTCTTTTTTTTTTTTTTTTTTTTCACGCTAGACCCTGATCAAAGGTTAGGGGCTTTCTGAGATTCATCTATCAAAGTGGAAGTTAACAAAGAAAATTCCACTTAAGCATCACTCATTTCAGAGTCAGCTAACTTTTGTAGTACTTGGGTAATAATAGGACTCATTAGCTGAGAAGCAGGGAGAGAGTGAAAGAAGAGGAGGAGGGAGAGACAGAGACAGAGGGAGAGAGAAAGGGAGAGGGAGCCTGAGATTGTAGTGTGACATTCCTTGGGTTACAGTTGTTGAGGTAAAGTGATCAGTTTGCAGAAAACAAGTTCACCCAAACCCCATCCAATGAAGGATCAATTATTCTAAATATTATTATCACTTTCATCATTATTAGTATTTTTTGAGCACAGTACTAAGTTTTTTATATACATTATAAAAAATGTTCTCTTTACCACCCAATAAACAAAACTTCAGGCTCTATATTTAACACTATTTCCCAAATTAGAAAATTGAGACACCAAGAGGTTAAAGAGCTTGAGTAAAGTCCCTCGGGCAGGATATAGTGACTCTTGAATTTAATCTGCCTCGCTTTTGAGTCCATAACTTTAGGGAGTTAATAATGTCAAACAAAAGACCTAATAAAGAAAATGTACAGAAAAACAATTGTCATAAAGCAGTAGTGGACTAGCAGGGAGAAAAAAAGACATTCCATTTTTTTGGTTTAAGATGTCGATCTCCTTTTTAAATGTTTATCGTCTTTTAAAGATAAAAACAAATATCTAGAAACAAGAATTCAATTTACAGCATCATTTGAAGTGATGGGATCTTTTTAAGCTAAGTTTTAATTTATTAGAATGAATGTTGGAAACAACGTCTCCTTAAGTTAGTAAAATCAAATCTCCTCCATTGGGAATGCAATTAAACAGCACAGGGCTTATGGTTGTAAATTCTGGTTCATCACATTTCTGCTCTTTTCTCACTCAGTGAACTTGTACATGTCACTGAGAATCCCTGTGTTTCTACCTCCTCACTTTTAGGACCAGAAAAATAGTGTCTATCTGACATATTTGTCATGAAAAGTAATTAACTATGCATGTCAGCATCCAGCCAACACCATGGCATAGAAATAGCCCTGTTAGGAGGTGAATACAATGATTGTGTGGAAAATGTATGTGAAGAGGAGGGCATCACGAAGATCTTAGGAAGAGTCATATTGGAATGGTGCTGAAATTGCAAGCAATTAATATCATGGAAATGTTCACTTTTCAACTCAAGACACACAGAGGGGAGAAATATAGACACACATCTTATCAGTAGTAAAGAGGTAGCCACAACTTCAGGGTTAAATGTACACAGATATGAAACTCAACTGAAGATTGTCAAATAGTTAATTCTGTACAATGCACCATGAAGGAAACATGGCTTCCTGGATTTAAGGAAAAATGAAGGTGTCCATTGTCAGCCAAGGACCTGTATTGCCGTGTAAGTGACAGAGCTCTAAGAAGAAGATAAATTCTTTCTATGAAAATGTTTCTGTATTAGAATAGTGGGCTTCAGTGTAAGAGGTAACTAATATCACAAGTATATTATTGATAAAATAATGTAACTTTTTTGTTTTGTCTTCAAAGCATCCATATCTATATAACTATACATGCTGAGAAATTCTTATATTCAAATCCTCAGTGAAAAAGTTTCCCATGAAGTTACTGAAGTTATGCAGAATCACTTTTCATAGAACACATTGGAATAGGCAATAAGGAGTGAGAAAATGAAGATTACTCAGCATGTACATCAAAACTTTTATGAACAATTGAAATTAGTGTTCATTTATGGGTATTTTCCACAGTCATTACTGATTTAGTAATTGAATTAGCATTGCTAATTTGTCTGCAACAGTGGGGCCATCAAATGGAACGCTAATTACATTTTTGTGCTGGGTTGGTTCTGAGATCTATGATCAAAGATATTTTTCATTGAACAGTCCATGATACAATAGTCATTTAACTAGATTTGCTCAGGTTTTCTGGCATATTTATTCAATATATTCCACTGAGTGAATGTTTCAGTAAATAATTATTACATAGTCTACTTACATAATTCATTAATATGGAGACATTTTTTGGATTAGATTTTATATTTTCAGTAATAGCCAGGGATACTTAGTTCTGGTCTTTTGCTCTCCATTTCTTACCAGTGTTGGGTTGCATTAAGGATGTATTATAGTAACTCACTGACCTTTAAAACTTCAAGGTCTATGTAAAAAAAATCAGTCAGGAAGCACTTTCCCAACTTTCCCACACAGAAGTCTAGGCTGATGGAGGTACCATTCCTTGGTGCAAGCATAACTGCAGGTTGGGATCACCTGTGATGTTTGGGTCCCTCTTAAGAGAGTCTCGTTTATTAGGTACATGGTCCAACCTGGATATGGAGTCCAGCTTGGATATGAAGGTTCATTTTTAAATCCCAGATGATTTTAGTAAGCAGCAAAATTAGAAAACCACTGACTTAGAGTGTACTCCTATGTAAGCAAGGGATCCAAAAACAGCTGACTCCCCCTGCACTCTCTTCTCCCCATCTTTCCTGGAAGCTTTTAGCATTTCCTGGACATTGACTATGTGTCAGAAAAGGTGCCAGGCAGTAAAAAGACAAGGCCCACAAAACAGCCCCTGTTCAGTTGTTTATTAAGTCAGTTCTGGCCTCTGTCTTTGACTCTGGCCTCGCCTGCCCACGTATCCCCCACTGTGCTGAACCAGCCACAGCAACCTCCCTTTAGTCCTCAGTGTGCCCTGCTCTGTACTTCTAGAACCCTTTCTCACTGGTGGTTGCTTCATCCGTGTCGAGTCATCACGTTCCC
The DNA here is from genome assembly GCA_007570785.1 of Antilocapra americana. Taxonomy (NCBI): domain Eukaryota; kingdom Metazoa; phylum Chordata; class Mammalia; order Artiodactyla; family Antilocapridae; genus Antilocapra; species Antilocapra americana. The sequence continues at coordinate 9,673,666 of ML660787.1, read as the reverse complement.
CTCTTGTGACCTCAGTTTAACGCTCACTGCCTTGACCATCATCCCTGGTCTCATCTCCTCATCATACCATACACCCCCCTCCAGTTGCACATGTTATTATCTATGTGTTGATACATTTTTATGTGTTCGATGTGTCTTTTCCAGTTAGACAGAAATTACCAGCAAGAAGTCTACAATGAGCTCCTTAAAAACGCCTAGTAAAACACTTATTGAATGAATGGGATCATTATGAATTTGAGTATATAAAAGGATAACATGGTTGTTTTTTGCTGCATAACAAACTATCCTAAAACTTGGTGCCTTAAGCGATAACTATTTGTTGACCTCTTGTGATCCTGAGGGTTGAGTGGGCTCACCTGGGTGTAGCGTCTCTTTCATGCGATACTGACCAGCAGCCACCTGGAGTGTGGGTGGGTGGGAGTATTCAAGAATGCTGCCTCCCATGGCTGGTGTCCTGGGAGGGTGGGATTGGAGAGCTGGTTTCAGCTGGATTGTTAGGGCTGCTTGACTTCTCTCCAGTGTAGTCCAAGGTTTTTTCCTTTCTACACAGCCTCTGACACTTGGTCTCTCCAGCAGGAAGTCAGATTTCTTAGTAGCTCAGGGCTTCCAAAACAAGCATTCCAAGAGGAGGCAGAAGCTGCCAGATCTCTTAAAGGCTGAGTGGAAAACTGGTCCAGTGTCACTTTTGCCATATTTTATTAGTCACAGAAATCACAAGCCTGTTCCATACTTGTTTAGAAAAACATGAAAACTAAAAGAAAACTTCCCTTCTTTATGGTAGAGGCATAAAGAATTTGAGACCGTCCTTAATCCATCCTAGAAATTTAACCAAAAATGTGGTTAAATGTAAAACATTTCTTCATTTTCTTTTCTTTTTTGAGGGGGCAGGGGAGGGTCAGCTCAAAGGATCTTTTTATTTTAGTTTCCGTTTTATTGTGGTAAGAATACTTAACAAGAGGTCTATCCTCTTAACAGATTTTTTAGCGTACAATGTAGTATTGTTAGTATAGGCACAACTGTTGTACCACAACTTCCATAACTTATTTATCTTGTGCAACTGAAACTTTATACCCATTAATTAACAACCTCACACCTTCCCCTCCCTCTCTCCTAGTCTCTGGAAACTAACATTGTACTCTCTGTTTCTATGACTTTGACTGTTTCAGAAACCTCAGTAGTTATGTAGTATTTGTCCTTCTGAAACTGGTTTATTTCACTTACCATAATGTCCTAAAGATTCATCCATGTTGTCACATATTGTAGGATTATATTTTTCTTTAAGGTGGAATAACATTCCATCATTATGTATACTACATGTTCTTGATCCACTCATTCATTGATGAACATTTATATTGTTTCCACATCTTGGCTGTTATAAATAGTGCTGCAAGAACATGGAGTTTGAAATATCTCTCTAGATCTTGATAGCATTTTTGGATAAATATCTATAATTGGGATTGCTGGGTCTTTTGGTAATTTATTTTTAAATTTTTCAGCAAACTTCACACTATTTTTCATAGTACTGATACCATTTTGCATTCCCACCAACAGTGTAGGATGGCCCAGTTTCTTGACATCCTCACCACCACTTGGAAAAGGAAACAATCAAGAGTGAAAACGCACCCTACAGAATGGGAGAAAATATTTCCTAACCATGTATCTGATAAGGGGTTAATATCTACAATAAATAAGGAACTCCTATAATTCAGTAGCAAAAAAAAAAATAATAAAGTTAAGTACCCAACTGAAATATGGGCTTGGATTTAAAAGAATGAAAAAATGCCATTTGCAGAAACATGGATGGACCTAGAGATTGTCATGCTGAGTAAATTAAGCCAAACAGAGAAGGGAAAATACCATATGGGATTCTTAATATGCAGAATCTGAAAAAAAAATGATACAAATGTGCCGGGGTCCAGCCCCAGCGGGTCCGGGGGTCTTGAGGGGTGAGTGGTGTCCACAGAACTGAGCTGAGTCGATGTGTGGTGATGAAGCAGTGTCTCTTTATTGCTGTTAGTTTTGTAAGGTGATGGAGGAGTCTGTCACTTTATTTTTGTTAGTTTACAGTTTTATAGCCAAAAAACATCCCTATTACATCACAACTATTTTATGCAATCTTTTGTTTTCTGCCTACCATCAACAACTTTAAGCTCCATTTCCTTGCAAAAGGTCGGATTTCTGCATAATTAGACTGAACAATAGTATGTTTACCATTTGAATGTCTCTAGCATACTTTTTATTCAGCATAATGTGGGCATATATACACTGTCTTACAAGATAGCCTTTTCAGCAAAGATAAAAATCTTGCGACTTATCCATGAAACATGGGGCTAGAATCTATCTCAAAGAGAGGGGGTTGTAAAAACTCACTTTCCATATCAAGAGGGAAGAAGGCTGTAAATGGTTACTTTACTTTAAGAATGTATGCATTTCTTTTGTCCCCAGAAAAGGTGTGCCTCTCCACTCATCTCTGAATATTCAGGGATTGATAAGGGACATCAGAAAACAGCACACAGGAAGCCTCCTGCCAAGTGTTCCCTGACAAGGTGCAACTATGTAGAAGCTAGAAAGAGGGGCTTACACTTGAAACTGTTTTATTCTATTAACCTATTTTGGTTTTTACAAGGAAAGAGAAAAGAAGACAAAGAGACAGTTTAGCAGCACTGCTTTAACAATGAAACCCTATTAACCTTACAACTACTAAAAGGAATTCCTATGTCTACTACCCTAAAGCAATCAGTGTCTCCAACTATGCTGGCCACAGTTATGAGCATTCCTAAGTCCCATTCCAGCCTGGTTTCTTCAAGGAAGGGAGAGTGGAGTGGTCGGGGGAGTGGGAGGTGGAAAGGTGACCCAAGTACGAGCCCTTCTGGTGGTGGCTTTGCCATGACCCCCAGAGAACTCTTGGTAAACTCCCCAGTAACTAGTAGGAGGTATAGTAATTATTTAAATGTCCCTTATTCCTCCTTAGTCCCCGGGAAAGGGAATCTGCCTTCCCAGATCCTCTGAGGGAAATAAGGTCTGAGGGAATTATCTCAGGATGAATTTTCTCTAACTAGGACTGATCCGAGATGAGCTAAAACATAAACAGATGAGCATAAACAGAACTTCCCAAGAAAAATACCAGGAGGGGCCTTGCCTTGGGATGCCCAGAAGGAAAATCCACTTTGCAGTTTCCTTCTCAGTCTCGTGACTTTGTCATCCGAGTGAGGGGGCATCCTGACGGCTCCCAGCACAAATGAACTTATTTATGAAACAGAAACAGACTCACAGACTTAGAGAATGAACTTATGGTTGCCAGGGGGAAGAATGATGGGGAGAAATAGTTAGGAAACTTGGGATCTCTGTGTTCACTCTGCTATATTTAAAATGGATAACCAACAAGGACCTAACATACAGTACAGGGAACTCTGCTTAATGTTATTTGACAGCCTGGATGGGAGGAGAGTTTGGAGGAGAATGGATACATGTATATGTATAGCTGAGTCCCTTTGCTGTCCACCTGAAACTATCACAACATTGTTAATCGACGATACTCCAATACAAAATAAAAAGTTTAATAAAAGCAAACATAGACTAAGGACTTGAATATACATTTCTCCAAAGAAGACATGCAAATAGTCAGCAGGAATATGAAAAGATGCTCTACATTACTAACCATTGTTGTTGTTCAGTCGCTAAGTCATGTCTGACTCTGCCAACCCCACACCAGCCCTCCCTGTCCTTCACTATCTTTCTGAGTTTGCTCAGGAATGGCTATTACCAAAAACAAACAAACAAACAAAAAAATCAAGTGTTTGCAAATATTGGAAAAATTGAAACTCCTTATTTACTTAAGAAAACCCTAACCCTTTGCCATGCTGCTGAAAGCATGAATATCAGCCATTCTCAGGGATCTCAGTAGCATGCTGGAATGTTAGGGGTGAGGTGCCGGGGCTATCTTTGATCAGCATCAGGCAGTCCTCACTGTTGACAGAGCGAGTACCCATTGTGGCAACAAGTCTGGTCCCTCAGAGCAGCTGTTTCGTAGTTTTTTGCTTTTGAGGGGGTGGACGTGGGGTTGAGGGGACCGTGTGTCAATGGACATGCTCAGACCTGGACCTTGCTTTCCTCGTAGCCTCCTACAGTTACTCTACCCTGTGGTAGTACTCTACCCAGTGCTCTATAGTTACTCTACTCTATCCTGAGATCTTTCCATTCCTGGCTTTTTCTAGAATAGAAAATAACCTCTGATAGGAGTGAGCATCATTGGCTGTTGATCGAATACTTTTATTTCCTAGTCTTTGGTTTACTTCAGGTTGAGGACTAGTTTTTTGTTGTTGTTGTTGTTATTCTGCCATAGTTCTCCTTTGCCCAACCATCTCCTCCCATGGTTTCCCATTTTATTTTCACATGACTTCAGAAAGATGTCAATAGTAGTATGGACTAGTTCTAAACTATTTCATCGAGATTCTCTAAGTGTCAAGATTTGCTCTTGTTTCTGTGTCATCCATGTTACACAGTTCACATCATTTTATGCAGAACAGTTCATGTTTCCTTATGTGATACAGTTCACTGTGCATTTCTAAAAGCAAGGATATTCCCTTACATAGCCACATAATAATCAAAATTGGAGAATTAACATTGATACATATTTAGAGTTTTTCATTTGTCCCAGTATCCTTTACAGAGAAAGTTCCAAACCATGCCTTGTATTCAGGAATCAGGTCTTTTTTGCATCCTTTATTCTGGAACAGTTTCTTGTTTTCCTGTGTCTTTAATGGCATTGACATATTTGAAGAGTGCTGGCCTGATATTCTCTGGAATGACTGTCCATTTAGGTTTGTCTAATGTTTCATTCTAATCGAATTCATATGTTTAGCTTTGACAGGAATACACTTATGTTCTCAGTTAATCATATTAGGAAGAATTACTGATAATATTAGCTCTTTGCAGTTGGGTTTTCTGCCAAGTTACTGCATTTGAAGTTACTATTTTCTTTTGTAATTAACACACACATATATATAGCATTTAATAAATACTTTGAGATGATAAATATCTTACTCCTCATTGAACTTTCACTTTTTAACAACTATTGATGTTTTTGTTTGAATCAGTTTTTATATGATGGTCACCAAATGGTGATTCCTCTTTGTTGTTCACACTGTTGATGTCCTGAGCTGAAAATGAGCAGTTTGTTGTGAAAATTCTCTTATAAACAAGGCTGATGGATCCTAAGTCAAATTTTAACTGATGTTCTATACCTATAGCTATATCAATAGGTATAATATATGGATATGCATATATGTATGTATAATTTATGGTGTTAAACCATAAGCCGTTTATACTTAGTAATTATGAAGAGCAAGAGGACAAAAAGGAAAGAAAGAAACATCTAATTTAGCTGCTTAATTGTGTGCTAAGTTGCTTCAGTCATGTCCTACTCTGTGCAACCCCATGGACTGTAGCTTATCAGGCTCCGCTGTCCATGGAATTCTGCAGGCAAGAATACTGGAATGGGTTGCCATGCCTTCCTCCAAAGAATCTTGCTGACCCAGGGATCAAATCTTGTCTCTTATGCATCCTGTATTGTCAGGCAGGTTCTTTACCTCTAATACCAACTGGGAAATCCCAGTTGCTTAGTTACGTAGCATTATATATGGCTTCATATATTGCATAAAACTTAGGAAAATATGTTCCACCTTGAATCAAGAGATTTGCTAACATAGGGATCATTCAATATTATAAATTAGCACTGTAGCTCTGTAAATAACATTGAGAGGTCATTTAATGACATTAAATACTTTTCAGATGAAGAAATTGAAGCCATTGTTTTTCAAAAAGTCTTTTTCTAAAAGGAGAAATAGAGGTGCTTTTCTTAACAGAAATTAGTTTTCCTGTGTAAGGTGATTATAAATTCAAAGATTTTGCATATTGATATAAAATGTTTTTAAAATAATTGAAAAGTTGCCTATAATGAGGAATTACTTCACAATTTCACAAAAGGGTAGGCAAATACCCTTTTGACTTTGTAATGTGATCTGAGTTTACAAAATGACAACAGTTCTCAAAATGTAATCGATTTCTCTCTGCCTCCACGCCCACCCGCCCATGTGTTCTCTGCCCTGCCTCTCTGCCCCCAGGGCTGGCCCTACAGATGCATCACCAGGGCCTTTTTGAATTTATGCTTCTAGCTGAGTTTGGCCCGTGGCAGATCAGAGTTAGGAGGAGAAAGGATGGCTTATTTCTTCTACCCTCTCAAGGCCCTGGCTCTCTGATTTTGGTCTTATTCTCCTTCTAAAATTACAGTTCCTTTCAGGAACTTCTGTGGCTCCAATTTTCATCAGACTCCTACTGTTTCCTCTGCCACTTTTTCAGACCCAGATCTTTATTTATTTATTTTTTTTCTGTACAAAAATGTATATTTGTTGCAGAGAGAGAGTTCAAGAGAGATTAGAAGCCTAGTATACAAGGTTAACAATTTAAAAGCATCTTACATTTTGCCCTAATGGCAACAGATTTAATAGGAACAAAGACTTGTGTTACTTTCCGGTATCAGCTCTCTGCAGATTTGATGAGAAAATTTTGTGAAATATAGTATGGAGGAAGAAAACTTGATGGGTCTTCACTGCAGACATGAAAGCACCCATGTTTTGGCTCGGTGTCCCCTGCATGATCTGCCACGACATGTGACTCCTAACATGGTGATTGTCAGTGGCTGGGCGAGAAGATAACTTCCCTTCTGACAGGATGGGCACTTTAAAGTTTCTATCTTGTCTCTAATATAACAAATGAGTTGCATGAACTCTGGCTCGCATGTCAAGTGGCCCCCCAAATATAATACCATTGATGAGACTGCATTGCATTGCTGCTTTCCCTGTCTTAGCCTAGGCAGGGATTCTGAGGCTGGAATTTGATCCTCATGGTTCTAGTCTATACCTTCCACGTGTGCTTTCCTAGCATGCTTCAATATTCCTTATTGGTTTCTTTCCTCATCTTTGTAATTTCTTTCTTCACTAAATAATATTTTTTTCCTCCCTTTTATTGTTTTTGCCATACAATGCCATGATATCACCATGGGTTTACATATGCTCCCCCTCCAGAAACCCCTCCCTCCCCCCTCCCTCTTCACTCCCCCCCGGGAAATCTCGATGCACCAGCCCCGAGAATCAATCCTGGGCTGGCGATTGATTAGACATATGATAATTAACATGTTTCAATGCCATTCTCCCATATCATCCCACCCTTGCCCTCATTCACAGAGTCCACGAGTCTATTCTATACATCTGCCTGCCTTTTGTTGTCTCCCATGTTGGGTTCTCGTTACCGTCTTTCTAAATTCCATATATATGCGTTAATATACTGTATTGTTGTTTTTGCTTCTGGCTTACTTCACTCTGGATAATGGGCTCCAGTTTCGTCCATCTGAGTAGAATTGCTTCAAATGAATTGTTTTTTAATGCTGAGTAATATTCCATTGTGTATATGTACCACAGCTTTCTTATCCATTCGTCAGTTGATGGGCATCTAGGTTGCTTCCATGTCCTGGCTATTGTAAACAATGCAGCGATGAACATTGGGGTACACGTGGCTCTTTCAATTCTGGTTTCCTCGGGGTATATGCCCAGCAGTGGGATTGCTGGGTCATATGGCAGTTCTATTTTCAGTTTTTTAAGGAACCTCCACACTGTTTTCCATAGTGGCTGTACTAGTTTGCATTCCCACCAACAGTGTAGGAGAGTTCCCTTTTCTCCACATCCTCTCCAGCATTTATTGCTTGTAGATTTTTGGATTACAGCCATTCTGACTGGTGTAAAGTGATACCTCATTGTGGTTTTGATTTGCAGTTACCTTGCATTTTCTAGCAGGAATCGAATGAATGCAGTAACACAACTCAGGAGTGGAATCAGAGAGATTAAATTTCTATTAAACAGCTAATGAGTAATAGCCAGTAGAAACAGACCTGGGGAAAGTGTAGCTACATTTGCTTATTTTATCTTCATTCTGTGAGGCCCTTGCTATAGACTTTCTGATAAAACCTGACAGTAGTTCCTGATTATTCTCCTGTAAGCCTGCAGATACATGTTTTTCTCTTTTATAGAAAAACAATTAATTTTATTTAGTTATGCAAAACTATGTTTCCAAATATTGTTGGGAGAGAAATGGAAGGTAGGAGGCTTAGGTAATATTTTAATACTTAAAAAAAAATTACCTGCCACGTGACTTTTGCTTTGCAGATTCTTCCATACATGAGCTTACTTTCGCTATAATGAGAATCAAATAAAATGCTTCTAGATTGAGTACAGGACCATTGCTGGAGAGAAATAGAAGAGGGAATAGAGTCTTTCAGAGATAATCTTTTTTAGATGAGTGATTAAGCACTAGAATGGACATCATAGACAGAGTCTAGCTTCATTTGTTTTACTGATGCTGCTTCATTTAGGCAAAATGCCTCTTTATATCTTAGGCAATTAGGTTATGAATTAGAAGAAGAGCTAAAAGGAGAAAATACATATTATCGACTCATTCCAGTGAAGCTGGGGAGTGAATGGATATTTAAGTTACTCTCAGATTCATTAGTCTTAGTATCTTTTACTGTAAAGTTCAGAATCACCGTCAGGTAGTCACGTAAATACGTGTGTTATGCTTAAATAAATCAAAAAAGTTCATTTTCAAAAATGCCCGATGTTCTGTATTTCTCCAGCAGCAATATAAATCTGAAGTTGATCTAGGCTACACATCTGTCAAAAATACACACTTGTTTAACGGAATCACCAGTAGTTCAGAAATGAAGCACTTTGAATAACACACCAGCGAGCAGAAAGATTATTCATTCTATTTAAAAATCCACTAAGTGCCCTACAAAATACTATATATTTTTATAAATATGTTTACTATGAGATTAAATTTCATAGTAAAATCTTAGAGATGGAACTAAAAAGAAACCCCAAAATGCCAAATAAAAGTGGAAAGCACTTATTTCCTTTTATTAACCTAGTCTTAGTTCATCTAATTTAGAAGCTGTTCAGAAACATAAACATGACAATCAACTAATAGTTTCTTTTTTAATTTTTACTTATTTATTTTTGGCTGCGCTGGGTCTTCGCGGCTGCATGGACTCTTCTCTGGTTGTGGTGATCAGGGGCTACTGTCTAGCTGCAGTGAGCGGGCTGCTTGCTGCAGCGGCTTATCTTGTGGAGGGTGGGCTCCAGGTGCACAGGCTTCAGTTCTTCTGGAACAAGGGCTCAGTAGTTGCAGCCCCCAGGCTCTAGAGCACAGACTCAGGGGTTTTGGTGCGTGGGCTTTGCTGCCCCATGGCATGTGGGATCTTCCTGGACAAGAGATTGCACACTTGTCTCCTGCACTGGTGGAAGGACTCTTTACCACTGAGCTACCAGGGAAACCCAGTAGTTTTTTAACTAGATTGAATTCTAACTAACTACATTCATGGAAAATATCAAAAAGCAACATCTCCAAGGAAATCTTCAAGGAAAAAAGGGGACTAGAAACTTATTTGACCAGACGATTTGTTACATTTTCCTTAGGTTGAACGAAAAAGCATTGCAGAAATTAAGTTGAAAACATAATTTAGCTTTCCCCAAATGCATTTTCATTGTATTTTTCTGTTTTAGAATTCTATAGATTTGCTTTTGAGGTTTCATTAAAGGAATATTCACATAAACTTGAAAAATATAACCACATAGATTCTTTCATCACTGTTTTCTTTCTGGCACTGAAAATTTTTCTTCCTGAATGTCAGTAGCGAAAGATTATGACTGTAACCTGCTGGGGTAAACACAGTATATTGTAAATAAAATGCTATCAGTTCAGTGGTTGAGAATATTCATTTTCCACCCCGCACTTAACAACAGCATCAAAAATGTATAACACCACACAATGTTCCTTTCTCACTCTGTGCACTATGTAAGATCTTCAGTGGCTTATTTTAGAAATGGCAAGATTTTTTGGAGCCTACTTAACACATGGTATGATAAAGTGATAGCCTGTGACTATTTTTATTTCTATTTTAGGCTAATTTTCTGGCAGTTGCTTTGCTGATTTTTTTTTTTTTTCTCAGCAGTCAGTTAACTTATTCAGTAAGGCAGGTGAAGATAACTTTCTTGGTTTTTCTTTCTTTGATTGTTTCACTATGTATTTATTTTTATTTTGCTTAAGAAAATTTTTTAGAAAAATCTTTTGACTGTATTGCATGGGATGTGTTACCTTAGTTCCCTATCCAGGGATTGAACCCATGCACCCCTACATGACAGCACAGAGTCTTAACCACTGGATCACCAGGGAAGTCCCAAGAAATACTTTGTGAAGTATGAAATTGAAAGAGTGATGAAAAATATTATTGGTGGTATCCCACTTAGAAGTCTGCAACAATTTAGCCACCATATCTGAATCTTTCTAGTTGGAGAGCTGTGAGAGATCAAAAGATGTGTGTCAGAGTCTATAGTGAGGAAAGAAAGAACTTGGTGGAGTGTTCTAAAGATTCTCCTAAGTTGTGTTTCCTCATTATAAGAAAGTTTCCTATCTGTAGTTAGGGTCAGTTATTTTGACTAGAAAAATGATGGTGCAACATGAGCTGAGATTCAAAAATATATATATCAATGTCATGAAATATCATGCATGTTATGTATGAATTATTTTTAAATATCTGTATGGATGAGGAGGACTAAAGGGTACAAACTCAGTCAGTCAGTCAGTTCAGTCGCTCAGTTGTGTCCGACTCTTTGTGACCCCGTGGACTGCAGCACACCAGGCCTCCCTGTCCATCACCAACTCCCGGAGTTTATTCAAACTCATGTTTATTGAGTCAGTGATGCCATCCAAGCATCTCATCCTCTGTCGTCCCGTTCTCCTCCCACCTTCAGTCTTTCCCAGCATCAGGGCCTTTTCAGTTCTTCACAAGTCAGTTCTTCAAATGAGTCGGTTCTTCACATCAGGTGGCCAAAGTATTGGAGCTTCAGCTTCAGCATCAGTCATTTCAATAAATATTCAGGACTGACTTCCTTTAGGATGGACTGGTACAAACTCCTAAGTGTAAAATAGCTAAGTTACAAGGATATAATTTACAGAATGAGTATTATAGCCATTGTCTTGTAATAACTTTACATGGAATATAGTCTATAAAGATATTACAAAACTATGTTGTACACCTGAAATGAATATAATATTGTAAGTCAGCTATACTTAAAACAATGTATACATAGTCATCCTTAAAAATTGCCCTAAATAGCAAATTTCATGAAAAATGCCATCTTTAAAAAATTTTTACTGAAATATAATTTATTTACAATGCTGTGTTAGTCTCAAGTGTACAGCAAAGTGATTCAGATACACATATATACATTTTTAAATATCTTTTTAAAATAAAAAGGTTAGAAGTGACATTGTTTTATATATTGCAAATATCTATAATGACTGTCATGTCTGTCAATAAAAGACAGCTGAATACTTACATCAACTTTTCTGTGTTCTTTATGCTGTGATGTATTATTTCAGTGTGTGAAAAAATACAGCCTCACTCAGATATGAATGATAGAAAAAGAAAAATACTAAAAAATCATTCATATAAGTGAGAATAGTCTTCCCTGATGTTACACCAAAACTTGACTAGTGGTATTTGTTGAAAGTTAGTCACGATATGGAATCTAAAACCATATCAATGGACTTTTCATACACTGTTACATAAAAAATCCCTCTATATCCCTTTTTAATAAATCTTTTACCTGTGCATGATTTTCACCATTTGGAAATTACTGATTCACTGAACTATACAGCCCATCCAAATGTTGACACATTTCATTTTATAGTATCCAAAAAGTCACACATTAATATCACCATTGATCTCATCAGAAAGTTCTGAAGTATTGTCTTGTTCAGTTCGTGGTGACAGACACAGGTTTTCCAAAATCCTAACTTTTCTTTGAAATCTTCAATTATATTTTTGGTAACAAATACTCATCAATTGCTTTTCTTGAAGTGATAAGTTCCTCTTGTTCATTTTCCAAGAAATAACAAATACTCAAGCTTTGAAAACCATATTTGTCTGTTAGTCATTCTTTTAAATAAAACTAATGTTCCACAGGGAGAAAAAAAGGAGCTAGCTTACTTCTCAGCTCAAACTGTTGCACAGATATTTTTCCTTGCTTGAGACATCATATTTCAGAAAGCAGAAGTTCTCAATTTATGCATATTTCTCACTTGGTCACATCATGAATTGTGTACCATCAGTGCAAATGCCAACAGAGTAAATAATATCTTAGTATTATTATAAGAATAGTTTAGCTTTACTGGATTCAGTTGAAAGTATCTTTGGGGACCCATAGAGCTCTGTGGACCACCCTTGGAGACCCACTGTATTAGAAAACATATGAAACCTTCACAGACATTATTGCATGTTATCTTTGCAGGAAGTGCATGTGATAGAAACTTATTTTCCTCATATTACAGATTTTCCTTTATTTTACAGATAAGAATTAGGAATTTTCAGTAACTAGCTCACTCCATTAATCTACATCCCCCAGTGTGAGATAAGAGTTTCAATACAAATGCTGTGTTTTTGTTTTAATAATTGAATCTTGGCATATCATAAAAGGCTTCCCTGGTGGCTCAAATGGTAAAGAATTTGCCTGCAATGCGGGAGACCTGGGTACTGGATTGGGAAGATCCCCTGGAGGAGGGCATGACAACCCACTCCAGTATTCTTGCCCAGAGAATCCCCATGGATAGGGGAGCCTGGCTGGCTACAGTCCACGGAGTCACAAGAAGTTGGACACGACTGAGCAACTAAACACACACACACACACATCATAAAAAAACAAGTGGCTTTGAAAATTGACACAACTGACTTAGAAAACTGATAAAAATGTGGGGAAGACTGAAGATTTCTGCTTCTGTCCCTGATAGAATAAGAGGAATGGTATCTAACTTTCTTGTCTTAACCATTAAAAAAAAGTTAAATATATGAAACAATTTTCAGATATTGAAAATATCTCTGAGAGATAGTTGTGATCTCTGAGAGAGAGAAATCGATGAATGCCCTACTTTTCCCTGGAGGGAGGGAGGCCAGTGGTCTTACGGGGTGAAGAGGCAGATTTGGAGGTTTAAGGAAACCTGTTTGGCTAATGTGGGCAAGATAGAAAGCAGAGAGGACAGGATACAGAGTTAAATCTCGGAGATGAGTGGAGGGTTCCCTCGTGTTCTCAGTGGAGTATTAGCATGTGAAACTTGAGAAATAACAATTCTAAAGGAGAAAGAACAATTTCTGGTGCTTGCGCAGGGCTTGGAATAGATCACTTAGCCAACAATCAGAGTGGAGCAACCTCTTGATAGGTGAGACATGTGGAAGAGTATTCAGAAGGGTGCTCCCTGGGAAGATGGCCTGTTAGACCTTGATTGAAGTATACCCTCATATACCTAACAAAGTTCAAAATCTAATCTTGAAAAGTAACGCTGCTGTCGAGTGTCTTAACTGCATCCGCAGACACTCTGACGATAGGCCTAATGATGATATTTAGCTCATAGTATTCTGGTGAGTATGAAATGAGCTAAGGAATATGTGTAATATACTCAGAATAGTGGCTGGTACAGGAAAGGAAAGATAAAATGTCACTGCTTCACACTCACCAGGATGGTTACTGTAAAAATACACAGAAAATAATCGTTGCAAAGATGTGGAGAAATCGGAACCTTCATGTACTGTTCGTTATTGTTGTCTGGTTGCTAAGTCATGTCCAGCTCTTTGTGACTCCATGGAACGGTAGCCCTCCAGGTTCTTCTGTCCTAGGAAAATGTAAAATGGTGTAGCTGCTATGGAAAACATAAGGCAGTTCCTCAAAAACTTAAAAATAGGATTGCCATATGATGCAGCAATTGTAGTGTTAGGTATAGAGCCAAAACAAGTGAAAGCAGAGTCTCAAAGGCATGCTGGTATATCCATGTTCATAGCAACGTTATTCACAGTAGTCAAAAAATGGAAGCAACCCAAGTGTCCATTATTAGGAATGGTTAGGCAGATTTGCTCTGTATACAATGGAATATCACACACGCTTAAAAAGGAAGGAAATTTTGACACATGCTACAACATGAATGAATCTTGAGGAACTTTCTAAGTAAAATAAGCTAGTCACCAAAGGACAAATACTATATGATTCTACATATATGAATAGTCAAACTTATATAGAGACAAATTAGAATGTGTGGTCATGATGTGGGGATAGGAGGGGAGGAGAGACGTATAGATTTTTAGTTTTTGCAAGATCTAAAGAGCTCTGAGAATTGGTTACTTGTGGAGGTACTCAACACTGCTGAACTGTATACTTCAAATTGATTAAGATGATTTTTGCATTATGTGCTTTTAACTACAATTTGAAAAGAACATTAACAAGTTACAGCAAGACTGTTGTGTAAGATAAGAAAATAAAAATTACAAATATTAAGAATGAAATGAAATATGGCAGTATATTTATCAGTAAGATGAAATGAATGTCTTGTAAAACAAAATTTGCCTAAAATGCCACAAGATAAATAGAAAATCTGATTAGCTCTACATTTATTAAAGAGATTTAATTTATTATCAACATAGTCCCAAAATGAGAACTGTTATGTCCAGTTTCATTAGTGAATTCTCTCAAATTTTTAAGAAAGATATAACTATGTTTTAAAAGGTTTTAAGAAACTAGAACAAGAGAAAACAGTTCCGTTTTTTGAGGCATGCATATTGGTGATTACAAAACCAGGCTAAGATAATAAAATTTCCAACCAATATCACTTGTAAACACAGTTCAAAAATCTTTAGGATATATTGTCAGTTATTCTTTTATATGGAAAAAACGTTACTATTTCTCTTCCATAGATTTGTTATGATTATATTAAAAGTCAAGGATGGATTAGTTCTTTGAAGGCAGTGAAATAATTCATTTTGAATATTCAGGTTAACCCTGCCCCTTGGCTACACGAGGAAAACAAGTGAGAAATATTTCCTTCCCTTTTTACGAACAGCACTCACACACTACGTCCACTAGGTGGCGCTAAGATTCAGAAGAGGCTTTGAGGTGGGTAGTTGGAGCAGCTTGGAAATGAGACAGACCTGTCTCCAAGAAACCCAGTCCGGTAAATTGTTGGGTCTGACAACTATTTGAGCAATCCCCAGGTGGCAGGGAAGTCCAAACATGGAGTATCTATGGATCGGGAGAGTCCAGTAACAGGGAACCCAGAAGCAAGGAGTTCTCACATCAGGGATGATTGCTAGTAGCTCCCAAGTCTTCCTGGTGGTCAGAGGTTAAGCTGCAGAGACTGGGACTCTAATGAGGAAAGGTGACTGAGAAATAAACCATCAGGAGGGAGCAGGACTAGTACCCTCCAGGTCTGAAGGAGAACATTGGGCATAAATTTCAATTACTGCTCTACATGTAGTAGTGTTAATGACAATATTAATTGCAATACTATTACCGTTTATTGATGATGTGTGTGCTAAGTCACTTTTGTCGTGTCCGATTCTGTGTGACCCTATGGATTGTAGCCCGCCAGACTCCTCTGTTCTTGCGAGTCTCCAGGCAAGAATACTGGAGTGGGTTGCCATGACCTCCTTCAGGAGATCGAACCCAGGTCTCTTGCTGCTAACCTTCATTGGCAGGTGGGTTCATTACCATGAGCCCCACCTGGGAAGCCCATTGATGACTTATTGAGCTTCCAGTACTGTGCAGAGCACTTTAAACATTGTCTCGTTTAATCCTCGAACTTTGCAAAGGGTTATTACTATCTTCATTTATAGATGGCTAAATGGAACATAGAATAAACTATGTCTGTCTCTTATTAAACTGTGTGTTTCCTAATAACACACAACTGGTGATTAATGGGGCTAAGAAATAGACCTTTTTGGTGCACCTATCGTCCTAACTTCCTGCTGTGTTGCTGCTAATACCTATGAATCTGGCTCTATCTTGGAAGATCTTCTGAAATACAGTTGAAAATTAAGGCAGCAGAAGGGGGAGTCAAGTCAAAATGTTTTAATTTCATTCATCAAGTCCTCATACTCTAGCCTTAACTTTTTAATGGGGTAGAATTGATTAAAATCCAGAATATAATCAAAGTGATTTCAATTTCTTTAATGTAATAAGCAGGGCTTTTGAGTAATATGAAATACTTAAGCTTATATATATGTTACATGCATTTTTTATTTTACTTTATTTTTTAAATTAATTGATTTTTATTTTAATTGGAGGCTAATTACTTTACAATATTGTAGTGGTTTTTGCCATACATTGACATGAGTCAGCCATGGGTGTACATGTGTCCCCCATCCTGACCCTCCCTCCCACCTCCCTCCCCATCCCATCCCTCAGGGTCATCTCAGTGCACTGACCCTTAGCGCCCTGTCTCATGCATCAAACCTGGACTGGTGATCTGTTTCACATATGGTAATATATGTGTTTTAACTGCATGCATTTTTTTTCTTTACATTATCATGTTGGTTTTGCCATACACTGACATGAATCCGCCATGGGTATACATATGTTCCCCTTCCAGAACCCCCCTCCTACCTCGCTCCCGATTCCCTCTCTCTGGGTCATCCCGGTGCATCATCCCTGAGAACCCTGTATCAAGCATCAAACTGGGCTGGCAATTGATTTCACATATGATAATTTACATGTTTCAGTTGTGTGTTGCCGTTTTAACACAATTACATGGGAATAGAAAATAGGACACGTTAAAATTGTGCTTGTTCTCAGGAATGAATTGAAATTCTGTTGCATGAGAATGGAGGATCAATTTTTTTTTTTTAAATGACTGACTTCTGGGGAAAATGTAGCCTTAGTAATTTCACATTTTGGACAAGTTGAGGAGGTTCTGACAAAATTTCATGTTCATGCTTCTTACAGAGTAGCAATAAACAGGATTTACACCAGAGAAAAATATAAAGCTTCAGACAAAAACAGACAATAAAATGTGTCTTGGAGTGACAACAGCATCCTATGTCAATAAAGAAGCATTAAATTCAAGTAGAATACCTGGTTTGCCAGATCACAATATCATATTTTAGAAAAATCATACACACACAGAGACTTGTCTTTCAGTAAATAATCAAATTTGAAATTACAAAATCCATAGTTTATAAAAATATGTGAATTACTTATATTAGGACACAGAGAACTCAAAACACTTATTTTCACAAACGCAGCTCAGAGTCAAGGTTAATCAGAATTTGAAATAAATTACACAGCTCCTTTAGAAAGTCAGCTAAATAAAAGAAATGCACCAGCCATTGCCATTTTTTTAAGTCTTTCAACCAGAATCAAAGTGGTCAGTTCAAAATAAGGTCAATTCTTTGCCATTTGGGAAAATAGAATACCACTAAATGATGTTACCTATTAGCCTTTCAGTTCAGTTCAGTTCACTTCAGTTGCTCAGTCATGTCCGACTTTTTGGGACCCCATTGACTGCAGCTTGCCAGGCCTCCTTGTCCATCACCAACTCCTGGAATTTACTCAAAGTCATCGCCATTGAGCTGGTGAGGCCAATGCCACCATCTCACCCTCTGTTGTCCCATTCTCCTCTTGCCTTCAATATTTCCCAGTGTCAGGGTCTTTTGAAATGAGTCAGTTCTTTGCATCAGGTGGCCAAAGTATTGGACCTTTAGCATCAGTCCTTTCAATGAATGCTCAGGACTGATCTCCTTTAGGATGGACTGGTTGGATCTCCTTGCAGTCCAAGGGACTCTCAAGAGTCTTCTCCAACACCACAGTTCAAAAGCATCAATTCTTTGGCGCTCACCTTTGTTTATAGTCCAACTCTCACATCCATATATGACTACTGGAAAAACCATAGCCTTGACGAGATGGACTTTTGTTGACAAAGAGATGTCTTTGCTCTTTTAATATGCTGCCTAGGTTTATCATAGCTTTTCTTCCAAGGGGCAAGCATCTTTTAATTTCATGGCTGCAATCACCATCTACAGTGATTTTGGAGCCCAGAAATTAGAAGTCAGCCACTGTTTCCCATCCATTTGCCGTGAAGTGATGGGACCAGATGCCATGATCTTAGTTTTCTGAATGTTGAGCCTTAAGCCAACTTTTTCACTTTCCTTTTTCACTTTCATCAAGAGGCTCTTTACTTCTTCACTTTCTGCTATAAGGGTGGTGTCATCTTCATATCTGACGTTATTGATATTTCCCTCGGCAATCTTGATTCCAGCTTGTGCTTCCTCCAGCCCAGCGTTTCTCATGACTTATTTCACTTAATATGATAATCTCTAGATTAATTTTATTTATTTAAAAAAATATATGATGCAGGTACTCTAATAAGTAAATGGATCTCACAAATAAAAACAGAAATAAGCTTCTGCCCTTAAAGATCTTCCAGTAAGGTATAAAACCAGTTGGCCCTTGGTTTTAAATATTTGCAATGGAAAGATGCCATGCATGGTTAGGGTGGTATATGCAGACTATAAAGAAGCAAAGAGAGATACCCAGAGGACTGAGGTGAGGTGTTATTTAGCTGATTCTTAAAGGCCCAGGTATCAGCTCTGAGTACTTTAAATATATATCATCAGGATGCCTGTCCTGGACTTGACTAAAAGGTAAGGTTGTTGATCTTAAAAAATCATAGTCCCAGCTTTAAAGAGAATAGAATTTTAACACACATTTAGGATAATAAACCATGTGTCTTTTAGAATATCATTCCTGCACATGTATAGCCTCTGGGTACCCAGAAAAGAGATGCCACATATTGACTGCTTTAGCCTATGTTGACCTCTATTTGTTTCTAATACAACCTATAACCCATTGATTTCCCTGGAAACATAATAAAATCAAACTGATTCTCCAGAAACCTAAATCACCCTATTAAGGGCAAATACAGATCTTGCATTCATTATAAGGGGCTGGACTCCAGCATCAAAGGAGTGTACTGCTTGATAACCTAAAAGCAAAGTGACAATACATGTATTTCTGTAATAAAAGTTTTTAGAAGCTAGTTTTTTTCCCCTTAATGCAACAAACATTTTGATATGACTGATTAGTTTGTATATGACTAGGATAACTTAATCATGCTAAAAACTTGAGGTCAAGATTCCGACTTATGTGACTCAAAAGACACAGAAAATACTAAAGTAACATGCTAGAGATTTTGACTTTTAACATAAAGTTACTCAGAGGAAAGAAACTCATTTCAATATATCTTTTGTAAAGCATCTGGCATAATAGTGCCCACTTGGAATATTCTATATCATGGCAACTTGACTGTCTTACGGCTATATTCAGTTATCAGTGAGGAAACAGACTGTAAGAGGTTAAATTAAGTGCCCAGTGGGACAAGATGAGGGATGAAGACCATGGCCTATTTAATACTAAATACTGAAAATAACACACTGTGTTCTATTCTTACTATTTTTGTTAAAGCATTTTCCATAGACAAAGGCAAAGAGAAAAATATGCTAAATCCCACACAAATTAATGCAGTGCAGACATATTCAAGTGGAGAATTTGTGTTTAATTTCCCTGAAAAAATAGCTGAATCCTTTTAATTCTGACAGTTTGTAATAAATCAGGATCATAAAAATTAACTGAGTAACACAAAAATCAAAATAACTTGAAGTGTCAATGTTTTGAAACACAGCACACTGGTATTTTGCTGGTTGTTCTCCAATAAATATCTTTAGAAATATGAGCATATATATTAAATAACCTACACATTATGTTACATATTTGCACAGACTCATATCAGATATAGGATTATATAAAGGGTAACATTTTAGGGCCTCTTTTTTCTTGACATAGCTAACCTTTCTCTTCCTGTTTAGCAAACAATTAGTATTCCACAAGCTTTCTTCAATGCAATTATGCCATCCACACGTGCATATATATATATATATATATGAACATATATATGCATACATATATACATATATACCTATACATGCATATACATACACACACATATATACACACACATACACAGATTTGGTAATTGTTATTATTCATTTATAAAACTGGGATTACACTGTATATATTTTTCTTTTTTTTTTTTATTTTTTAATTGTTTTTGCCATGCATTGTCATGATATCACCATGGGTTTACATATGCTTCCCCTCCCCTCCCCCCCCCCCCCTCCCCCCCCCCCCCCCCCCCGGGAAATCTCGCTGCACCAGCTCCGAGCATCAATCCTGGGCTGGCGATTGATTAGACATATGACAATTAACATGCTTCAATGCCCTTCTCCCATATCATCTCACCCTTACCCTCATCCACAAAGTCCACGAGTCTATTCTATACATCTGCATTCCTTTTGCTGTCTCGTATGTTGGGTTCTCGTTACCGTCTTTCTAAATTCCATATATATGTGTTAATATACTGTATTGTTGTTTTTGCTTCTGGCTTACTTCACTCTGGATAATAATGCAAATCAAAACTACAATGAGGTACCACTTTACACCAGTCAGAATGGCTGCCATCCAAAAGTCTACAAGCAATAAATGCTGGAGAGGATGTGGAGAAAAGGGAACCCTCTTACACTGTTGGTGGGAATGCAAACTAGTACAGCCACTATGGAAAACAGTGTGGAGGTTCCTTAAAAAGCTGCAAATAGACCTGCCATATGACCC
>ML660787.1:9584115-9652675 GCA_007570785.1 Antilocapra americana | reverse complement strand
GTGGGAATGCAAACTAGTACAGCCACTATGGAAAACAGTGTGGAGGTTCCTTAAAAAGCTGCAAATAGACCTGCCATATGACCCAGCAATCCCACTGCTGGGCATATACACCGAGGAAACCAGAATTGAAAGAGCCACGTGTACCCCAATGTTCATCGCTGCATTGTTTACAATAGCCAGGACATGGAAGCAACCTAGATGCCCATCAACTGACGAATGGATAAGAAAGCTGTGGTACATATACACAATGGAATATTACTCAGCATTAAAAAAAAAAATTCATTTGAAGCAATTCTACTCAGATGGACGAAACTGGAGCCCATTATCCAGAGTGAGGTAAGCCAGAAGCAAAAACAACAATACAGTATATATTTTTCCATCTCTGGCTTTATTCAGTTTCCTCTGATGAAAAATAAATACCAACGTGATATTTTAGTGCAATTTTCTTTTGAAAGTGAAGTCGCTCTGTCATGTTAAACTCTTTGCGACCCCATAGACTGTAGCCAATCTGTGGATGGCTGTCCATGGAATTCTGCAGGCCAGAATACTGGAGTGGGTAGCCATTCCCGTGTCCAGGCAATCTTGCCAACCCAGAGATCAAACCCAGGTCTCCCACATTGCAGATGGATCCTCTATAGTGTTGTTCTTTTATAGGTACTTAATTCTCAGAATTTATTTGTCATTATAGCTTAATCCATAATTTTTCTATTCCTACTGTGCCCCTTTTTTTGCAGATTTTTTTGTCATAACAAACTACATTATAATAAATATCCTCGTGTTTGTGATGTGTACAATCTTATGGACTGCAACGAATGAGTATATATTCTTATGGACTGAGTATGTATAGATATGTGCATGCTTTTTAATGATAGTTTCACTGAGATGCAATTCATTTATCATAAAAATCACCCTTTTATTTATTTATTTATTTTTTAATTTTCTTTACTTTATTGTGTTGGTTTTGCCATACATTGACATGAAACCTCCATGCGTATACATATGCTCCCCCTCCAGAACCCCGCTCCCTCCTCCCTCCCGATTCCCTCTCTCTGGGTCATCCCGGTGCACCAGCCCTGAACATGAACCCTGGGCTGGCAATTGATTTCACATATGATAACTAACATGTTTCAATGCCATTCTCCCATATCATCCCATCCTTGCCCTCTTCCACAGAGTCCACGAGTCTGTTCTATACATCTGCATTTCTTTTGCTGTCTCGCATGCAGGGTTCTCATTACCGTCTTTCTAAATTCCATATATATGTGTTAGTATACTGTATTGTTGTTCTTCCTTCTGGCTTACTTCACTCTGGATAATAGGCTCCAGTTCCGTCCACCTGAGTAGAACTGCTTCAAATGAATTTTTTTTTTTAATGCTGAGTAGTATTCCATTGTGTATATGTACCACAGCTTTCTTATCCATTCGTCAGTTGATGGGCATCTAGGTTGCTTCCATGTCCTGGCTATTGTGAACAATGCGGCGATGAACATTGGGGTATACGTGTCTCTTTCAATTCTGGTTTCCTCGGTGTGTATGCCCAGCAGTGGGATTGCTGGGTCATATGGCAGTTCTATTTTCAGTTTTTTAAGGAATCTCCACTGACTCGTGGACTCTGTTGAAGGGGGCAAGGGTGGGATGATATGGGAGAATGGCGTTGAAATACGTTAATTATCATATGTGAAATCAGTCGCCAGCCCAGGGTTGATGCTCGGGGCTGGTGTACCGGGATGACTCATTGGGAGGGAATCGGGAGGGAAGAGGGAGGGGGGTTCTGGAGGGGGAGCATATGTATACCCATGGCGGTTTCATGTCAATGTAGGGCAAAATCAACACAATAAAGTAAAGAAAATTTTAAAAAAAAATAAGCAAAGGAAAAAAATCACTTCTTTTTTGTTCCTTGCTTATGGGGTACTGGCTACTCATGTAGGATAATTGGCCTGGCTCTTATTGCATTGCCCTAGGAATAAGAACTAAGGCAGAGAGAGATTAATGCATTTATTATTTAAGGTAAAGGATTTAAATAAAGGGCTTCCCAGGTGGCCCAAGTGGTAACGAATCTGCCTGCCAATGCAGGAGATGTAAGAGACATGGGTTCGATTCCTATGTCGGGAAGATCCCCTGGAGTAGGAAATGGCAGCCTGCTGCAGTACTCTTGCCTGGGAAACCCCACAGACAGAGAAGCCTGGCAGGCTACAGGCCATAGAGTCTCAGAGGAGTCAGATGCAACTGAGAACATACATTTAAATAAGAAATCTGTCACTGATCTAGAATACTGTGTGTGTACATTCAGGATAAAATTAATAAATATGAAATCTTAAAAACCCAACAGATAGGTACTAATGAACTAGAACATCTTGTTATACCAGAAAGTATAGGAGTATTTTAAAGAAATGATGAGGGCATGCATGTCACAGAACAACAAGAGCCAGTGGAGATTGCTTAAAAATCACCCTTCTACAGTGTATAGTTTGATGGATTTCAGTATACTCACGGGTATGTGCAGACATCACCATTATCTAAAATTAGAACCTTGTCAACACCCTAGAAAGAAATACTATCATCTGTTAGCAGTCACTCCCACTTCCTTTCCCCCAATTAATCTGTTTCTATGAATGTGTGTCTTCTGAAGGTTTCATATAGATGGAATCATACACGTGACCTATTGTGACTGGCTTTGTTTAGTTCACAAGTTATCAAACTGCATCACTGTTGTTAGCATGTGTAAATACTTCATTCTCTTTTATTGATGAGTAAGGATACACCATATTTTTTATCCATTCATCAGCTGATGAACATTTGAATTGTTTCTACTTTTGGCTAAAATATAGGATGCTACTTTGAAGACTGGTATACAACATTTTGTGGGGAAATTTGATATATCTGCCCTCCTATCAGTGCTACACTGTCTTGATTTCTGTAGATTTGTTGTAAGTTTTGAAATAGAGAGCTAGGTCCAGCTCCTTTCTTTTTTAAGATTGCTTTGACTCTTCTGTGTCCCTTGCATTTGCAAATGAATTTTAGAATCAACTTGTCAATTTCTGAAAAAAAGCCTGGTGGGGTTTTGATAACAAGTGGATTGAAACTTTAGATTCATTTGGGCATGTTGCCCTTTTAATGTTACTAAATTCTCCAGTCCATGGATATGGGAGGTCTTTCCATTCATTTAATTCTTCCTTATTTCTTTCAACAGTGTTTTGTAATTTTCAGTGGCTCCCCTTATTTGCCCACCACAGTTTCCCCTGTGTCCTCCTCTCTCTTCCAGATCCAAGATTTAATTCTCCAAAATGCTGAGTTTTATTTCTTAGGATGAAGTAGCTATAATTCTTCCAAACTTCTGACATACAGAGTTATGAACTAGAAGTCCCTTTTAATTCTTTAAATATTATTTCTTTCAGTTATTTGAAAAATGTTGAAAATAGCTGGTTAAAAATTTTTTTTTATAATTTCACTAATAAGGGTTCCTCAGAGATAGTTTCCATTAATTACTTTTTTGTCTGTATGTTTCATGCTTTCCTGTTTCTTTGTGTTTCTTGTGTGTGTATATATATATATATATACACACATATATACATTTATCTTTTTATGTATATTGATTTTTTTGAAATGACATTTTGAATAGTATAATATTTCAGTTTTAGAAATCTGATTCCTATTCTACTCAAAAGTTTCTTCTTGTTACAGTTTATTGTCATTAACATCCCTTTAGTGAATTTGCAGAACTAATTCTTAAAGATCTATATTCCTTCTCCTATGATTTGCAAACTGTCTTAGTTTTCATCTCTTGCTTGACCAAGTCCTTGAGTTCAGTCAGAGGGAAGAGTTTGGGTCTTTGCCTGTGTTTCCTGGGTGCACACATAACCCTACACATGTGGATTTCCACATCACCTGGAATTTGTCAGTTCAGTTCAGTTCAGTCACTCAGTTGTGTCCGACTCTTTGCACCCCCATGAATCGCAGCACTCCAGGCCTTCCTGTCCATCACCAACTCCCAGAGTCCACCAAACCCATGTTCATTTAGTCGGTGATGCCATCCAGCCATCTCATCCTCTGTCATCCTCTTCTCCTCCTGCCCCCAATCCTTCCCAGCATTAGGGTCTTTTCCAATGAGTCAACACTTCGCATGAGGTGGCCAAAGTATTATAGTTTCAACTTCAACATCAGTCCTTCCAATGAACACCTAGGACTGATTTCCTTTAGGATGGACTGGTTGGATCTCCTTGCAGTCCAAGGGACTCTCAAGAGTCTTCTCCAGCACCTCAGTTCAAAAGCATCAATTCTTCAGTGCTCAGCTTTCTCTTCAGTCCAACTCTCACATCCATTCATGACCACTGGAAAAACCATAGCCTTGACTAGACAGACCTTTGTTGGCAAAGTAATGTCTCTGCTTTTCAATATGCTGTCTAGATTGGTCATAACTTTCCTTCCAAGGAGTAAGCGTCTTTTAATTTCATGGCTGCAGTCACCATCTACAGTGATTTAGGAGCCCCCCAAAATAAAGTTTGACACTGTTTGTGCTGTTTCCCCATCTATTTTCTATGAAGTGATGGGACTGGATGCCATGATATTTGTTTTCTGAATATTGAGCCTTAAGCCAACTTTTTCCCTCTCCTCTTTCACTTTCATCAAGAGGCTCTTTAGTTCTTCACTTTCTGTAATAAGGGTGTTGTCATCTGCATATCTGAGGTTATTGATATTTCTCCTGGCAATCCTGATTCCAGCTTGTGCTTCTTCCAGCCCAGCATTTCTCATGATGTACTCTGCATAGAAGTTAAATAAGCAGGGAAACAATATACAGCCTTGACGTACTCCTTTTCCTATTTGGAACCAGTCTGTTGTTCCATGTCCAGTTTTAACTGTTGCTTCCTGACCTGCATACAGATTTCTTAAGAGACAGGTCAGATGGTCTGGTATTCCCATCTCTTTCAGCATTTTCCACATTTTATTGTGGTCCACACAGTCAAAAGTTTTGGCATAGTCAATAAAGCAGAAATAGATGTTTTTCTGGAACTCTCTTGCTTTTTCAATGATCCAGCAGATGTTGACAATTTGATCTCTTGTTCCCTTCCCTTTTCTAAAACCAGCTTGAACATCTGAAAGTTCACAGTTCACGTATTGCTGAAGCCTGACTTGGAGAATTTTGAGCTTTGCTTTACTAGCGTGTGTGAACGAGTGCAATTGTGTGGTAGTTCAAGCATTCTTTGGCATTGCTTTTCTTTGGGATTGGAATGAAAATTGACCTTTTCTAGTCCTGTGGCCATTGCTGAGTTTTCCAAATTTTCTGATATATTGAGTGCAACACTTTCACAGCCTCATCTTTCAGGATTTGAAATAGTTCAACTTGAATTCCATCACCTCCACTAGTTTTGTTCCTAGTGATGCTTCCTAAGGCCCACTTGACTTCACATTCCAAGATGTCTGGCTCTAGGTGAGTGATCATACCATTGTGATTATCTGGGTCATGAAGATCTTTTTTGTACAGTTCTTCTATGTATTCTTGCACCTCTTCTTCTGCTTCTGTTAGGTCCATATCATTTCTGTCCTTTATTATATCCATCTTTTCATGAAATGTTCTTTTGGTATTTCTAATTTTCTTGAAGAGATCTCTAGTCTTTCCCATTTTGTTGTTTTCCTATATTTCTTTGCTTTCATCACTGAGGAAGACTTCCTTATCTCTCCTTGCTATTCTTTGGAACTCTGCATTCAGATGGGAATATCTTTACTTTTCTCCTTTGCTTTTCATTTCTCTTTTCATGGCTATTTGTAAGGCCATATACAAATGGCCATTTTGCTTTCTTTGTATATCTTTTCCATATACAGGGGATGGTCCTAATCCCTGTCTCTTGTACAATGTCATGAACCTCCTTCCATAGTTTATCAGGCACTCTGTCTATCAGATCTAGTCCTTTAATCTATTCCTCACTTCCACTGTATACTCATAAGGGATTTGATTTAGGTCATACCTGAATGGTCTAGTGGTTTTCTCCACTTTCTTCAATTTCAGTCTGAATTTGGCAATAAGGAGTTCATGATCTGAGCCACAGTCAGCTCTCAGTCTTGTTTTTGCTGACTGTATAGAGCTTCTCCTTCTTTGGCTGCAAAGAATATATAATCAATCTGATTTTGATGTTAACCATCTGGTGATGTCCATGTGTAGAGTTTTCTCTTGTGTTGTTGGAAGAGAGTGTTTGCTGTCACCAGTGCATTCTCTTGGCAAAACTCAGCCTTTGCTCTGCTTCATTTTGTGCTTCAAGGGCAAATTTGCCTGTTACTCCAGGTGTTTCCTGACTGTCTACTTTTGCATTCCAGTCCCCTATAATGAAAAGGGCATCTTTTTTGGGTGTTAGTTCTAAAAGGTCTTGTAGGTCTTCATAGAGCCTTTCAACTTTAGTTTTGTCAGCATTACTGGTTGGGGCATAGGCTTGGATTACCATGATATGAATTTTGTCAGAGCCTTTCAAATTCCCTGCTCCCATTCACCAGTTTTCTTTCTTTCTTTTTTTTTTTTTTTTGATTCTTTGATAAGACATTTGTTTGACCCAACTGCTTTCACCACCTCGGGCAGTTGTTTGGTTAGCAGATGCCCCAGATTGATTTTGACAAGTGCCTTGGAGGTTAGACTGTTTATAGTAAGCAAGTTCTGAGTCAGGTTAAATAAAAACAAATTTTATGAATGAAACCTTTTCAGGAATCTTCCAGGCAATAGAAAACAGTGTCTGGGAGAAGATATTTACATATCATATATCCTGTGAGTTAATATACAAAATATATAAACAACTCATTCAACTCAACAACAACAAAAACCAAACAACTTGATTAAAAAATGGTCAGAGAGGCTAAATAGACATTTTTCCAAAGAAATACAGATGGACTATAGATACATGAATATATGTTCAACATCACTAATCATCTGCGAAATGCAGATCAAAACCACAATGAGATATCACCCCATACCTGTTAGAATTGCTATTATCAAAAATGCAAGAAATAATAAGGTGAGGATGTGGAGAAGAGAGAACATTCTTCCACTGTTTATGGGTATGTAAATTGGTGCAACCTCTACAGAAAATAGCATGGAGATGCCTCAAAAAATTAAAAATAGAACTACCATATGATCCAGCAATTCCACTTCTAGGTATTAATCCAAAGAATATGAAAACACTAATTCAAAAGCGTATATGTACCCCTAAGATCATTGCAGTGTTACTAACAATAGCCAAGATATGGCTGCAGCAATATGAATGGATAAAGATGATATAATAAACACACACACACATTGGATTACTACTTAGCCATTAAAAAGATAAAATCTTGTCATTTGCAACAATGTGGATGAAACTTGAGAGTACTGTGCTAAGTGAAATAAGTAAGGTGGAGAAAGACAAATACCATATGCTTCCACTCATGTGGTCTATAAAAATCAAACAAGCAAACAAATAAAAACCTCAAATAAATGAAGAAACCAAACACAAATAAGCATGTAGATACAGAGAACAGAGCAGTGTAAATTATCAGAGGGGATGAATAGGACAAACACTAAATGGGTAAAAAGTTATCAGCATTATGAACTGTACAATAATGAATGGAAATTAAATTTTTGGTGATGGGCACACCGTAGTATATACAGAAGTGGAAATATAAGCTTATACACATGAAGTTTATATAATGTTATAAAGCAGTTTATCTCAATAAAAAACATAGTAAATTCTCAGGAGGTGAGCTTTTGGGGGAAGCCCCAAACCAGTTCTGTGTCCTGTGGTGGCTCCTGGGTAGCTGGTGTGTAACTGTTATGGTTGTAAGGTCAGTTTTCATGGCTTCTGTGAAGCTGGGGCTTCCCAGATAGCACTAGTGGTAAAGGACCTGCTTGCCAATACAGGAGACATAAGAGACATGTGTTCTATCCCTGGGTTGGGAAGATCCCCTGAAAGTGGAAATGGCTTTCCACTCTGGTATTCTTGCCTGGAAAATTCCATGGAAGAGGAGCCTGGCGGGCTACAGTCCATAGGGTCGCAAACAGTTGGATTCAGCTGAAGTGACGTAACATGCACGCACGTGGAACTGGGGAGCAGGGATGAGAATGGTACAGATCAAATGCTATGAAGCTCTCTGTTCTTGTAAAACTCAGTCATTTTTCTGATGTGTTCAATCGGAGACCACGGGTGTAAGAGTTTGAACAGATTGTTCCTTGGATTGCTGCCTTTCGTTAATTTACAGCATTTTGAAAAAGTTGATTTTAATCATTTCTGCCAGCATTCTCATTACTTATATAGATGAAGTGAATTTTGGACATCTTTACTCTGCTGTCCCAGCAGTGCCACAGTGTGTGCATGTTCTTATGGACTACTGCTTCTATTTCTATGGGTTAGAATTCTAAAAGCAGGATTGCTGGGTTGAAGGATATAACTGTATTTATTTACATTACTTATTACAGTTTGCTTTGTACAGTAGCTCCAAGAATTCACATTTTATGAAAACCATTGAGGCTAATATTGTCTTCTTTTTGTTTTAATCTAAGACATTCAAAGTCTTATTGAACTTATTGGAATTAAAAGTCTTTTCACAGGTTTGTTGAATATTTGGGTTTGAGTCATCATAGATTTATTTTTCCTTTTCATCTAGTAAACTGTATTTTTTAATGTATATTATATTAAATACTTTGAAGTTAAATATTTATCTGTATTTATCTATACTAGTGGATTAGAGGGAATTTTTTTTATAGTGAAAGAATTTCATATGCTTATACATTTCATGGAATTTTTCTAACAAAAGAAGATGGGGCAAGTGGAAGGAGGTCCAAGAGGAAGGGGAAATATGGATACATATAACTGATTTACTTCATCACACAGGAGAAACTAACATAACATTGCACAGCAATTATACTTCAATTTAAAAAAGAGTGACTGTTAAAAAAGCTGGTGAGGATACAATTTGGTATGGAGAAGAAAATAAACACAAGAAAAAAATTTCATGATATTAATTTCAGAGCAAGCTTTCTCATACAAGAAAGTGTTTAAAATACAATGTGTTTGATTTCTACTCCATTTTTTGAGTTGCAGAGAAAATTCCAGAAACTCATATTTTTCTCTACCCTTCAATACCTACTGCCTTGACCTTACCAGAATAAATGTCACGATATCATATCAGACAGTAAAGGATACCTGGATTTTCTGGTCACCCTTCTTTTACTGACAGAGAAGGCAATGGCACCCCACTCCAGTACTCTTGCCTGGAAAATCCCATGGATGGAGGAGCCTGGTGGGCTGCAGTCCATGGGGTTGTGAAGAGTTGGACACAACTGCATGACTTCACTGTCATGCATTGGAGAAGGATACGGCAACCCACTCCAGTGTTCTTGCCTGGAGCATCCCAGGGACGGGGGAGCCTGGTGGGCTGGCTTCTGTGG
Source organism: Antilocapra americana (assembly GCA_007570785.1). Classification (NCBI taxonomy): domain Eukaryota; kingdom Metazoa; phylum Chordata; class Mammalia; order Artiodactyla; family Antilocapridae; genus Antilocapra; species Antilocapra americana. The sequence continues at coordinate 9,643,275 of ML660787.1, read as the reverse complement.
GGTCGCACAGAGTTAGACATGACTGAAGTGACTTAGCAGCAGCAGCAGCAGCAGCAGCTTCTCTTACTGTGGCGTAATCTCCATAAAGTACTATCAATCTCCTATTCTTTGTTCTTTCTACACGTCCCACTAACTCTTTGCACTGTCTGAAGTTATTTATGACCAAAAAATACTCTGTATCTTCAACCTATCTCTGGAATTTACCTTCTCTTTCCTACTAGAAAAATTACCTTACAGCCTTGGCTCTCCTTTGAAGACATCACTTCCCCTAGCACTCTCTCATGATGGCTGTTTCTTCCTCTGTCCTTATTTCAGTGTCTTCCCTGACACTTTCAGAACATTCTCTTTCTCATATCTTACATCCTTGGCTTTGAATCTCAAGCATCAGATTTGATCACACACTCTGTGTTCCATCAGCTGTCTATAGCCGTAGCTGCTGGTTCCCTGCCACTTTCTCCAGTGATCATCTCTTGGATGATCTTGCCTTCTACCTACGTCCTGCCTACATACTACTCTGAATGCCACCTCCTGACTTCTAGCTTACTCTGTTTAGTACCCTAGCTCTTATAATCCATTGGCTTTTTCCAGGATCTCCAATGCATTGGTCCTAATCCATTTACTTTTCCTCAAAACAAGGATATCCTCCTTTCCCTCTAGGCCCAGAGTAAATCTCATGATTAATCACAATAAAAGCAATCTCTGTATACCTCAACACTCTTTTCCCATGATCCTTCATTATATTTGCTCTTAGAAAAACAGTTTGGAGGTTTCTCAAAAAATTAAAAATATAACTATCATATGATCTAGCCATCCACTTCTGAATATATTCCCAAAAGAACTGAAATCAAGGTCTCAAAGAGAAATTAATTTAATTTTCTTAAGAGACTGAATTTAATTTATTGAATTTTCTGGTTAAAGACAACCATCCATCTTTAGTCTACCTTTATATCTATGTAGCTAAACACTGCTAGAAAAGAACATACCATCAAGCTGACTAATCATTCACAAGATAGATTCAGTGCTATCAGGTATTCATACATTCCCCCTTCCATTTGCTGCTGCTGCTGCTCAGTCGCTTCAGTCGTGTCTGACTCTGTACGACCCCATAGATGGCAGCCCTCCAGACTCCCCCGTCCCTAGGATTCTCCAGGCAGGAACACTGGAGTGGGTTGCCATTTCCTTCCCCAATGCATGAAAGTGAAAAGGGAAAGTGAAGTCACTCAGTCATGTCCGACTCTTAGCTACCCCATGGACTGCAGCCTACCAGGGTCCATGGATTCTCCATTTGACTGGCTGATTTAATTTCCACATATCCCAAAGTTCACAATGCTTTTTCTTCCATCCTTACTCCAACTTGATGGTTGATCAGTATTTCTACTTCACTGAGAAGATGTATGAAATCAGCAGAAAACATCCACATGCAGACCTATCAACATCTGACCATGAACTCTATTTTCCTGCCTATTTCCAGAAACAGATTGTTGCTGTCTCTATCCAAAGCCACTTACAGCACTCATATAGTAGATGCTTCCCTGCTTTCCTGTACAAGGGTGCTATTGCAGAAAGCCTTTTCTCTCATATATGGTTATACTGTATTCATATGTGCCATTAACAATCTCATCTTCCTAAAAAAAATTCAGAAAATCTATCTTGACCCACTTCAAATGCATACAAGTCGGTTTATTTTCTATCATTTGTGGAAAAATTCCTGTAAACAGCTTCAACACTTTAAATCCTATTCCACTTGTTTATATTTTTCCTATCAATACTTGACCCCCTAAATTCCCCAGAATGTTTCCATTAACATGCAATGAATACTGTTATGCAAAACCCAAGTCTATTTTTGGCTTTAACATTACTTAACCTATCAGAAGTGTTTTGAAAAGGTTTATCACTCATTTCTATTTTATGTAATTTATTCACATGGTTTATGTCACATAGCATTCTCAGTTTTCTTATGGTTACTGATTATTTGTCTCTTCTCCTGGCTCCCTCACAAATCCTTGGTTTTGTGATGTTGGGATGCCAATGGTCCCTTACTTAGCCTTTGCACATCTTTCTCTGCACAGACCACACTGGTGATATTATTCAGTTTCATGGTTTAAATATGTATGAGTGTGTTTGTATGTATATGCTTGTGAACATGTGCACACATATCTACATCTTCCTGTTCAACACCTCCACTGAAGTGTCTAATACCACGGCAGTAGGCACATCTTTGGAACATGGGAAGATTCGCAGTTTCATATAGCCCCTGAGTTAGAAGGAATAATTAGGCCCAGGGCAGGTGTGATGAGATGGTGGAAAACATTTGTTTTGGTCAATGGTTACTAACCCAGTTGGGCAGGAATTTTTAAATATCGATAACAACAGATTCTTACCAAAGGAAGAACCAGTTACCTCTTCCCTCATCTCTTATCCCTAAGCCCAAAGTATAGCATTCTTAGGATGAGTTCAGATATTGATGAAAACTTTATAATTACCCCTTTGAGATAAGAATTTAATTGCATCAAAACCATTTATTCCTCCGGAATGGCATATGCCTCAGTGCCTCTTAGCAAGAAGGATGTACTTGTGGTCCCACCCAGTGGCCAGGATTTAGTCACCTCATTTTGTGTGTTGCACACCATTTGTTCAACATCCTAACCAGCCGCTAATCATGTACTTATTTCTCAAAGTGCAAATCATCATAAATAGTACCTGATTTTCAGAGAACTAGCCCCCTCGAGATTATCACATCCAATTAACTATTTATTAATTGAAATTCAAATGCATTAGTAGTGATCTACAAATGATTGTTGCCTAGGAATCTTTTTCTTGTTTATGGCTCAAAATTTATTTATATTATATATTGAAAGATTTTTATAGTTAGATTGGCTGACCTGTATAACTTCTCATTTCTAGGAATGGAGAAGGGGAGGGAGGGAAATCTATAAATGCTATATTGTACAGCACATCTCTAGAACTTCTTCATCTGAAATAACAAACTTTCTGCCTTTTGGAAAACAGCTCTCCATTTTCTCCTCCCCTGAGACCCTGGAAACCACCATTATACTCTCTGCTTCTGTAAGTTTGACAATTTTAAGTACCTAATATCATGAGTTGGACTACCTAGGTAGCTCAATGGAAAAGAATCTGCCTGCCAATGCAGGAGATACAGGTTCAATCTCTGGGTTGGGAAAATCCCCTGAAGAAAGGAATGACTACCCACTCTAGTATTCTTGCCTGGGAAATCCCATGGACAGAGGAGCCTGGTGGGCTACGATCTATGGTGTCCAGAGTTGGACAGGACTGAGTGACTGAGAACCATTATGCATATATCACATTTTCTTTATTCATTCATTCATTGGTGGATATTTAAATTATTTCTTTATCCTGGCTATTGTGAATAGTGCTGAAGTAAATACAGGATTTCAGATTTTGGCATTGCAGTGACTTATTGGGTATAACATCAAAGCACAAGAAACAATTATGTAAGTAGAGCTACATCAAATTAAAAAAATAAAAGTTTCTGCCCAGCAAACAACACAAAACTGGAAGCCCTATCAACAAAACTAAGAGGCAACCTATAGAGCAGGAGGTAATATGTCTAAACCATATGTCTTATAAAGAGATTAATGTACAAAACATATAGGAAACTCCTATAAATCAGTAACAAAAACAAAAGACCTAATTAAGAAAATAGACAAAAGACTTGAATAGCATTTCTCTAAACAAAGCATACAAATGATCAACATGTACATGGAAAATACAAATCAAATCCACAATGAGATATCAGCTGATACATATTAGGTTAGCTAGTCTCAAAGATTAAAAAGTGAAGATACACATTGGTGATGATTCGAGAAATTGAAACCATGTGCACTGGTGACTCAGACAGTAAAGAATCTGCTTGCAACACGGGAGACCTGAGTTCGATCCCTGGGTTGGGAAGATCGCTTGGAGGAGGGCATGGCAACCCACTCCTGTTTTCTTGCCTGGAGAATCCCTGTGGACAGAGGAGCCTGGCTGGCTACAGTCCACAGAGTTGCAAAGAGTCGGACATGACTGAGCACCTAAGCACAGCACAGCACTGTTAGTGGGAAGTAAAATGTTGAAGCTGCTATGGAAAACAGTATAGAGGTTTCTCAAAAAATTACAAATAGGATGACCTATGATCTAGCCATCCACTTCTGAATATATATCCAAAAGAATTGAAATTAAGGTCTCAAAGAGAAAGTAATTTAATTTTCTTAAGAGACCGAATTTAATTTTTTGAGTTGCCAGATTACCAGGGAGGAAAGCAAGATACTCTATGGAGAGATACCCCTGGAGCTGGTATTAAGCTATACTTTCTAAGAACCAGGGGGTAGCTCAGTAGGTAATGACCAATATGGGTGACAAAGATAAAATTTCTTCAGTAGCCTCTGCGGATGCCTGAGACGTACATGTTCATTAAGATCTCTGTGTATATATCATCATGCTTTGGTTCTGCTTTTGCCTTTGATGGTACATTTGTTTATTTTCAACATGTTAACTGGTAGAGCCAGAACTAAACTTGAAATAAAATAATATATATAGTTAAAACATGATTATACCTTTAGAGAGATATGCAATGAAATGTTAATACAGGTTATCTCCAAATATTGAAATTATGAATTAATTTTCATTTCTCTGTGTTTTTTTGTGGCATCCTAGTTTCTATAGTCAGCATGTACAATTTATATAAACATGCAGTATGAAAAATTATTTATACTAACAAGAAATTTACATAGTTGGTAAGAAAAAACAGATTAACTGGAAGACTTAATCCCACTCTCAGAAAATTCCCTTGATACAGTAACATTCCATAACTTTGACTAGAAACAAAATGATAATTTCAAGGTTAATTTCACCCATTTAGATTGATAGGGTTATTTGGAATATGGAATGCAGTGCATATGGCACATCTTCCAGCAGATTATTTCTGACAATATCACTAAAGACTTGATTGGGAAGTGTTGGCAGGATTTCAGTGTGATTAGGTGGAGTCATAGTTTTTAAATGATCACCAGAAAGTCGGTAGATTGATGTTTAAGGTCAACCCAAGGGAGGTCCTGTGGCAGAGTTCTACATCTGACTGTATTTTATTTAACAGTTTCATTAGTGAAAACAGATGACATGATTATCACAGTTTAAGTAATAAGGTACCCAACCAGCTGACATCAGACCAAAGAGGACAAGGTCTGATGTCTAACAAGTATTATGTGGTTTTAGATAGAGCAAGAAGTTGAAAAGTGATTGCATTTCTCCGAACTTGTAGACATGGGTATTAAAAGTTGTTGCCCAACAAAAAAGTTGTTGGCTTCAAGTCTAGGACAGCTAGTTGCTTATAAAGACACTGAAGAGGTGATGTCAGAAAACTTGATGTATAATGGATAAAGTCAACAAATCATGTATACATGGACATAAAATATATGAAACCTGACATGTATTGAGTATGAGTTTTTCTAAGGACAGTTAGGAACCCATTTTAAGTCTACACAGTTCATATTTGTGTGTTTACATTTCTGAGTCTCAATGTGACTTAACAGTGAGATGTGTGGATTATTTCTGCAAGTGTCCTTCTTGCCAAGTGCTCATAAATTGTGTGTAGGTTCACTGAGAGGCTTATGTATAAATTTATGGGGCTATCAATTTTCTGGTTAATTGATCTTGTATTTGATGATTCCAAACATGTTCAGCTCCATTAAATGCAATGTCACTCTTTTCCCAGGGGAAAAAGTGATTTCAGTGTCTGTAAAAAGCTTGCTATATAAAAAAAGAAAGTTTTTCTGTAATGCTTTGCTCTACTACCACACACAAATAAAAAATCATATAATCTTGGGAGTAGGAAATGTTTTTCAAAGCATGACACAAAGCCTATGGATCATAAAGGGAAAAAGAAGTAAATGCACTTTATAACACATGCACACACACACAATAAATAAAGCAATAAGGGAAAAATGTATTTGCAAGACATTTGAAAAGGGCTAGTATTGTCTATGAACATTGATGTGATCTGTGAAAGGAAAGCTGGAAAGGTATAGACAAAATAATTCTCAAGAATTATGCAAAGAGAAACCGAAATATTTGACTTTTACTAGGAAAATATTTTACTTTCATATTTTTAGCAAATCATTTGCATTATTTTGCAATAAAACACACTTTCAGGCTGAAGTTTTATCACCCTCTCTACAGTTTTTGGTCTATTTACTCTTTTTCTATTTTAATAATTTATAAAGAAGAAAACAATCTATATGGAAAAATGCTCTATCTATTCATGTGATTCCTCAGGGAATGTGTTTATCTGTGAGCACTTTGTGTGGACTCAGTTTTCATTTCCTGTTTTCCTATTGCATACTTACTCAGTACATGGATAGCTTAAAATAAAGAGAATATTTATTGACCCTAGATCAAGAACCCAGAGATTTGGTTGACCCTGAAGAAGATTTCCTGGAGAAGGCAATGGCACCCTACTCCAGTACTCTTGCCTGGAAAATCCAATGAACGGAGGAGCCTGGTAGGCTGCAGTCCATGGGGTCAAGAAGAGTTGGACATGACTGAGTTACTTCACTTTCACTTTTCACTTTTATGAACTGGAGAAGGAAATGGAAACCCACTCCTGTGTTCTTGCCTGGAGAATACCAGGGATGGCGGAGCCTGGTGGGCTGCCGTCTATGGGGTCACACAGAGTCGGACATGACTGAAGTGACGCAGCAGCAGCAGCAGCAGCAGCAGCAGATTTCCAGCACAGAAATGGGTGAGAACAGGGGTGGAAATAGTCAGATGTGAGAAAAGATAATGACCATGTGTCTTTTCACTGTGATGGGAGATAGACATCACTGATCAGAGGCCACAAGACTGGGGTGTTCTGGGATCAGCATACTTTCATGGGAATATTGATCACATGGATCTGACTGATATCTAGATTACAAGAAGAGGTTGGAAAAGGTATTCACAGCTGGAGGGTATGTCCTGCAAAACCCTGTGGGCAGGAGAATGCAAGGGCTACTGAAATGCATGTGGCAAGTAGAGGCTGTGGGTAGGTAGTGACCGGTGCAGATGGGATTAGAGCTGTGGGTTGGAGGAAGTAAATCATGGTGCGACTCAGGGATTGAGGTGTCTCTCGTAGGCTCATTGGGTGCTGGTTGCTGTTCTTGGAGAATTCCTCACATCTGAAGAATGTTCACTTATGTTCTTCACTTTTTTTTAGTTGTTATTAAAGTATGGTTGCTTTACAACGTAGTGTTAATTTCTGGTGTACAGCAAAGCAAATCAGCCATATGTATACATATATCCCCTATTTCTTGGACTGCCTTCTCATTTAGATGACTGCAGAGGGCTGAGCAGAGATTCCTGTGCTACAGTATTGTGTGTGTGTCTAGGCTTCCCAGGTGGCACAGTGGTAAAGAACCCACCCACCATTGTAGGAGACACAAGAGACATGGGCTCGGTTCCTGGGTGGGGAAGAGCTCCTGGACTAGGAAATGGCAATCCACTCTAGTATCCTTACCTGGAGAATTCCATGGACAGAGGAGCCTGGCAGGCTACAGTCCATGGGATTGCAAGGAGTTGAACACTATTGAGCACAAGCACAAATGAGCATGAGTGTAAACGTGTCAATCCCAACCTCCTGGTTCATCTCACTTTCCTTTCCCCGCTTTGCATCCATACGTTTCTTCTCTACATCTGTAGCTCTATTTCTGCTTTGCAAATAGGCTCATCTGTACCATTTTTTTCTAGATTCCACTTAATCATGTTTAACCTGAAATATTTGAGTAATAAGAGGGAGTGACATCACAACTAGAAGAGCAAGAGGGAAATCTGGGTGTCCTGTTATGTGTGATTTATTTCACTCTGCATAAAGCTTTCAAAGTTTATATATAGGTAGCAAGGAGACACACTTTGTTTCTTTGTTCTTGCAGTATCCTCACTGATGAAAACAAAGACACTCTGATCTGAGAACTTCAATCAGCTGAACTCCTTAAATTCTTCTGGCCCTCAGTGTAGCTGATGGAATGGATTGAAGAAGTTCACCTTTTTACATTGTTCCAAATCACCATCCAAAGACAAACAATAACAAAAGTGCATAATTCCCTTCTCTTCCTTTTAAAATAAATCATATAAGAAATTATTACAATTTTTATAACATAATTATTTTTTAAAACTCCATTTAGAGACAGTTCCACAAGAAAACTCAAATTTACCTTGTATTTGATTCTTGACCTTTTCTGATGATGCTAACAATAATAGAAATGGAAAGTCCATAGAAAATTCAAAATATTTGTTTTCTGATAAGTTGAGATTGCTGAGGTAGGAGATGTGATCTGGGTGTGTTGGAATAAGTTAAATGTGTTCATATGCAAAAGGGAGCTTTGGAGAATAAAATGAAAAGTATAGAAGTATTCAGTGTTTAGGAAAACATACAGAACAGTGTATTGGATATGATACCAATTTTGGAAAGAGGAAAAGCTACTTCTACAAATATATCTTGTGTGTCTGTGTGTGTCTGTGTAGAGAGAGAGTGTGTCTACAGACAAACGTGTGTATGTATGTGCAAAACTGATGTAAATCTATTTCCTCTGGGAAATAAGATAGTACTACTGGGGGCAAGAGATGATTTCATGATTTATTTTATTTATAACTATGATTTTAGTTTATCTTAAAAAGTGCCTATATTTCAGTAATATGGAGGAAAAGTGTATGTAATAAACTTGTTCTATGTCAAGTGAAAGCACAAATTTATTAAGTACACTTTTAATACTTGAAAATATACTTGGTAGCTGAGTTTTCAGGGAGAAATATTAAAATGAAATATTAAATCTTATGGAAGCATTCATATACTATCGATAGCAATGTAAGCATGTATAGGCCTCTGGGAAAATAGTTTGACATTAAATATTAAACACTTAAATTTTTTTAAAATTATTCTAGATCCTCCTTCTGAGGAGCTAAATAGAAAGTTCCCCAAACATATATGTAGTTGGTATGAATGCTAGGATTTAAATTCAGAAGAGTCATAAATATTTCCTTTAGTATTATTTATTATAACCAAAGGTGTAAACAATCAAAATTTCCTACAGGAGGTATATGGTTAAATAAATTGTATTTAAGTGCTCACAATGTCTTTTAAACCAATATTCATTAATGTAGGAACATGGTCATAATATAGCAATTTTGTTTTTCACAAACTTGTAAATGGAATTCACAAAATGTTATCTTTTATAAATATATACTCATATAGGAAAATAAGAGAAGGATATATAATAAATTGCCACTTGATCTTATCCCTGGATGATGAGGTGTTGTATATGGTTTTTAATTTTGTTTAAAAAAAATCTATACTCTCTAATTGAAGAAAATGAGATTGCATTTCCTTTGTCATCAAAAATGAAATGAGAGAAGAATATTTTTTAAAAGGGGAAATTATATTTCCTATAGGATTTATTTTCAATTCATAAAGATTAATGAGGCTTTCTAAGTTGTTTATTGGCCTTGAGTTTCCAGCAGTTCTTACAGATAGATATTATTTTTCATATTTATCAAGAAGATGGATGCTGTGAGTGATAATATTTATGTAGAAAAATAATATTTCTTTACTATTTAGTAAAGAGGAGCTATTTCTCACCATCCACAGAAGAGAAGGACAGTAAATCTCTAGCATTTTACAACGATCAGGTCAATTCAGCACATTTTTCTAGCAAAGAACATGCCAAACTGTGAGGATGTATAATCCCTGCAAATACTTCTATAGAAAAATGCCAATAGCTTCTCCCCATAAACAGGGAGAGAAGGATGCATTGTCATGAATGATGAGGAGAGGAAAGCACTATGTCAGTAAAGTGACATTTTTAGAATTTCAACTGCATGAAAAAAGAGATGTCAGAGTGAATTTTTTGGTCATGTTGTTAAGAATTTATAGTCTTAGATATCACTTATATATTGCTATTATTTTACTATACTAATTCTTTTAAGCCCATTCATGTAATCAGAAACCATTTAGTAATACTTACTAATAACTGCCTGTGCCAGGCACTGTTCTAAACCTTGGGAATACAAATTTAATTGGCTCCAGAGAAACTCACAGTCAAGGAGATCTCATTGCACCTATATCCAAAAAGGATTTGAAGCAATTACAGAGAAAATGCAAGACAATTATAATGCCTGTACCTGCCTTTGCTACCAGAAAACAATTAGATTTAAAGCATCATAAATATCCCCATATCCTGGATCAGGTCTCATTCCTTCTCTTTTCATCTAATCTGGTATCTTGATGTACATAGATTTGTTGACACAAAACGATAAGCAAGTTAAACTTAATTTGGTGGCTGGTACATGAAGCAGGCAATTCCAAATATTGGAATGTCCATCACCTCAATCACAAATGTTAGAAGAGTTGGCTCCATGGGTGACTTATTGATTTAACAGCATGCCCATTTGAAACCTGCCTCATAGGAGCATAGTGGAATCTCATTTTATGTCAGTTATTATTATTGCAATATTTCCTGTTGATTCTTTTTACCAATTTACAGAGAAACAAATATAAATTATCAATAAATGTATGAAAATTTTCTCTAGCTCTTCAATCAAAAAATAAAGCAAAATGAGATTATAAACATCTTAGTGAACATTTAAAACACTTACATTCAATTTAGGTGAAGGTAGGAAAATTGTTAACTCTCATACACTAATCATGGCTTTGCAAATTTATACAAGTTTTCTTTTATTTTGCAGAGTAATTCGACAGTGGCTCTCATGTTAAGGTAGAACTTCTATCCGCTCTGCTGCTCGGGTACCTACCATAAAAGGCTCTGTTTTCCTTGTGCTCTCTACTCAGGTCTCTCATCCTGGCTATTCTGCCTGCCTTGCTTCTTTCAGTGGCCACGGGGTTCACAACTTCCTTATTCATCCATATAGGACAGAGTACATTTAATGACTTTTGCTTGGAGGAAGACAATGCAACTCATTCCAGTATTCTTGCCTAGAGAATACCAGGGACAGAGGAGCCTGGCAGGCTACAGTCCAGAGAATTGCAAAGAGTCAGACATGACTGAAGTAACTTAGCACGCACATGCAATACATTATTGGATTGGCCAAAGAGTTTGTTCAGGTTTTTCCATATCATCTTACAAAAAAACATATTTGGGGGCTGACCCAGTACAATATATATTATATATACAAAAACAAAACAAAACTTTTGCTGGTGGAGTAGCTTTCCTCACAACAGGATATTATGGATCTCCATCATTTGGATCATATTCAGAGTGTCTCTTATATTATTTCTTTATATACCAAATGATGCACTTGGATTCTATTTCTTATGTATATCATATATATATTTCTGCTACTCTTTACCATGGTTAGATTAGATTTTAGTGGGAGAGTCTTTTCTTACCTCTAGCCCTAGGCCATTTCGGTGCTTCAAAGATGAGACACTGACATTACCATACTTGGTCCCAGGTTTAGTCTGAAGTTATTTCCTGTGTGACATGGTCCTTCTACATCTGATACCTTTACCCCCATCTTTATGTTAGGCAGTCCTTACTCTGTAAGTCCCATTCTCTAATGGGACACTAAGGGGGTTAGAATGAGTCATCTGCTCTAAGTCTTTTCCATACTATTTGTCAGAATGCTTCTGTGTTTGTGAGCACCTGCAGAAAGAAAGAAATTCAATACTACATGGAAAGAGAATCTTGGCAGACCCCTGAGGACTAGAAATAAATAACCCAAGGTAAAGAGGAATAATTGAACCCAGCACATTTACTGAGGGAGGTCCCAGAGTATCCTTGGCTGAGACTATATTATGATCTGAGCTCATATGCCAAGTAATATGAATACAGGGGAACATAGTAATGGTATTTAGAAACAAAGAGTACATTTCTCTCAATGCTTTTCAGGAACATATCTTGTGATAAAGATGGATCTAACTGTTAATAGCAGAGGGGCAGATGTAATCTTGACAATCTCTAAATTGTATCAAAGATAAAAACATTATTCATTATCATGGTGAGGTTTTTATGCAAACTTGGTATAATTAAAAGTCAATGACTGTTTTTCAGTCAATCTCGGTTCAGTGATTGAGATCATTTTAAGTAAAACCAAGGACTACTACATACTACCAAGGGAACAAGTAGTTCCACTATGTTGTGGTAGGTCCTATCACTGAGAAACACTATTATAAAAAGATACTGACATAATTCTTTATGAAAGTGAAAGAAGAGAGTGAAAAAGTTGGCTTAAAACTCAACATCCATAAGAGAATATTATCAGCAACTATATGCAAATAAACTGGACAACCTGGATGAAATGGACAAATTCCTAGAAAAGTACAACTTTCCAAGACTAAATGAGGAAGAGATAGATAATCTTAACAGACCCATCACAAGCACGGAAATTGAAACCATAATCAGAAATCTTCCAAAAAACAAAAGCCCAGGACCAGATGGCTTCACAGCTGAATTCTACCAAAAATTTAGAGAAGAGCTAACACCTATTCTAATCAAACTCTTCCAGAACATTGCAGAGGAAGGTAAACTTCCAAACTCATTCTATGAGGCCACCATCACCCTAATTCCAAAACCCGACAAAGATGCCACAAAAAAAGAAAACTACAGGCCAATATCACTAATGAACATAGATGCAAAAATCCTTAACAAAATTCTAGCAAATAGAATCCAACAACACATTAAAAAGATCATACATCATGATCAAGTAGGCTTTATCCCAGGGATGCAAGGATTCTTCAATATTAGCAAATCAATCAATGTAATACACCACATTAACAAATTGAAAAATAAAAAACACATGATTATCTCAATAGATGCAGAGAAAGCCTTTGACAAAATTCAACATCCATTTATGATAAAAACCCTCCAAAAAGCAGGAATAGAAGGAACATACCTCAACATAATAAAAGCTATATATGACAAACCCACAGCAAACATTATCCTCAATGGTGAAAAACTGAAAGCATTTCCCCTGAAGTCAGGAACAAGACAAGGGTGCCCACTCTCACCACTACTATTCAACATAGTTTTGGAAGTCTTGGCCACAGCAATCAGAGCAGATAAAGAAATAAAAGGGATCCAGATTGGAAAAGAAGAAGTAAAACTCTCCCTGTTTGCAGATGACATGATCCTCTACATAGAAAACACTAAAGACTTTACCAGAAAATTACTAGAGCTAATCAGTGAATACAGTAAAATTTCAGGATACAAAATCAACACAGAGAAATCTCTGGCATTCCTATACACTAACAATGAGAAAACAGAAAGAGGAATTAAGGAAACAATTCCATTCACCATCGAAACAAAAAGAATAAAATACTTAGGAGTATTTCTACCTAAAGAAACCAAAGACTTATATATAGAAAACTATAAAACACTGATGAAAGAAATCAAAGAGGACACAAATAGATGGAGAAATATACGGTGTTCGTGGATTGGAAGAATCAATATAGTGAAAATGAGTGTACTGCCCAGAGCAATCTATAGATTCAGTGAAATTCCTATCAAGCTACCAGAGGTCTTTTTCAGAGAATTAGAACAAATAATTTCACAATTTTTATGGAAATACAAAAAACCTCGTATAGCCAAAGCAATCTTGAGAAAGAAGAATGGAACTGGAGGAATCAACCTATTTGACTTTAGGCTATACTACAAAGCCACAGTCATCAAGACAGTATGGTACTGGCACAAAGACAGAAGTATAGATCAATGGAACAAAATAGAAAGCCCAGAGATAAATCCACACATCTATGGACACCTTATCTTTGACAAAGGAGGCAAGAATATACAATGGAGAAAAGACAACCTCTTTAACAAGTGGTGCTGGGAAAACTGGACAGCCACTTGTAAAAGAATGAAACTAGATCACTTTCTAACACCATACACAAAAATAAACTCAAAATGGATCAAAGATCTAAGCATAAGACCAGAAACTGTAAAACTCCTAGAGGAAAACATAGGCAAAACACTCTCCGACATAAACCAAAGCAGGATCCTCTATGACCCACCACCCAGAATATTGGAAATAAAAGCACGAATAAACAAAAGGGACCTAATTAAAATTAAAAGCTTCTGCACAACAAAGGAAACTATAAGCAAGGTGAAAACGCAGCATTCAGAATGGGAGAAAATAATAGCCAATGAAGCAACGGGCAAACAATTAATCTCATAAATAACAAGCAATTTTTCCATTCTAGAAAAATAAACGACCCAATCAAAAAGTGGGCCAAAGAACCTAACAGACATTTCTCCAAAGAAGACATAAAAATGGCTAACAAACACATGAAAAGATGCTCAACATCACTCATTATCAGAGAAATGCAAATCAAAACCACAATGAGGTATCACCTTACACCAGTCAGAATGGCTGCCATCCAAAAATCTACAAGCAATAAATGCTGGAGAGGATGTGGAGAAAAGGGAACCCTCTTACACTGTTGGTGGGAATGCAAACTAGTACAGCCACTATGGAGAACAGTGTGGAGATTCCTTGAAAAACTTCAAATAGAACTGCCATATGATCCAGCAATCCCACTGCTGGGCATTCACACCAAGGAAACCAGAATTGAAAGAGACACGTGTACCCCAATGTTCATTGCAGCATTGTTTGCAATAGCCAGGACATGGAAGCAACCTAGATGCCCATCAACTGATGAATGGATAAGAAAGCTGTGGTACATATACACAATGGAATATTACTCAGCATTAAAAAAAAAAATTCATTTGAATTAGTTCTACTCAGGTGGACGGAACTGGAGCCTATTATCCAGAGTGTAGTAAGCCAGAAGGAAAAACAACAATACAGTATACTAACGCATATATATGGAATTTAGAAAGATGGTAACGAGAACCCTGCATGTGAGACAGCAAAAGGAACACAGATGTATAGAACAGTCTCGTGGACTCTGTGGAAGAGGGCAAGGGTGGGATGATATGGGAGAATGGCTTTGAAACATGTTAATTATCATATGTGAAATCAATTGCCAACCCAGGTTTGATGCTTGGGGCTGGTGCACCGGGATGACCCATGGGGAGGGAATCGGGAGGGAGGTGGGAGGGGGGTTCTGGAGGGGGAGCATATGTATACCCATGGCGGATTCATGTCAATGTATGGAAAAACCAACACAATAAAGAAAATTTAAAAAAACTCAACATCCAGAAAACTAAGATCATGGCATCTGGTCCCATCACTTCATGGAAAATAGACGGGGAAACAATGGAAACAAAGACAGACTATTTTTTGGGCTCCCAAATCACTGCATATGGTGACTGCAGCCATGAAATTAAGACACTTGCTCCTTGGAAGAAAAGCTATAACCAACCTAGACAGCATATTAAAAAGCAGAGACATTACTTTGCCAACAATGATCTGTCTAGTCAAAGCTATCGTTTTTCCAGTAGTCATGTATGGATGTGAGAATTGGACCATAAAGAAAGTTGAGCACTGAAGAATTGATGCTTTTGAACTGTGGTATTAGAGAAGACTCTTGAGAGTCCGTTGGACTGCAAGGAGATCCAACCAGTCCATTCTAAAGGAAATTAGTCCTGAATATTCATTGGAAGGACTGATGCTGAAGCTGAAGCTGAAGCTCCAATACTTTGGCTACCTGATGCAAAGAACTGACTTACTGGAACAGACCCTGCCTGATGCTGGGAAAGATAGAAGGCAGGAGGAGAAGGGGACAGCAGAGGATGAGATGGCTGGATGGCATCATCGACTCACTGGACATGAGTCTGAGTAAACTCTGGGAGTTGGTGATGGACAGGGAGGCCTGGCATGCTGCAGTCAATGGAGTTAAAAAAAGTCAGGAACGACTGAGCAACTGAACTGAACTGACTGAACTGATCTGACTAAAGTGATCTGAATTAAATGACATAACACTCTGTATCTAGAAGGACCAACAGGGAGCAAGCGGGTAAAAATTTATCATCATGTGGCATATGGTTATGGGCCTAAGGAAGTTTGGGCTCCAGTATCCATACAGATAATGGCTTAATAGTTTTAAGCATATAATAACTATTATGTAGAATTCTAGCAAACAGAACCCAATTAAAAAATCATACATCATGATTTATTCCAGGGATGCAAGGATTCTTTAGTATCTGCAAATCGAACAATGTGATACACCACATTAACAAATTGAAAAATAAAAACCACATGACTATCTCAATAGATGCAGATAAAGCTTTTGACAAAGTTTAATATCCATTTATGATTAAAACCCTTCCAGAAAACAGGAATAGAAGAAACATACCTCAACATAATAAAAGCCATATATAATAAACCCACAACAAATATTATCCTCAATGGTGAAAAACTGAAAGTGTTTCTCCTAAAGTGAGAAACAAGACAAGGGCACCCACTCTTACCACTGCTATTCAACATAGTTTTGGGAGTTTTAGCCACAGCAATCAGAGAAATAAAGAAATAAAAGGAATCCAGATTGGAAAAGAAGAAGTAAACTCTGTTTGCAGATGACATGATCCTCTACATATAGACTAAAGACTCCACCAGAAAATTGCTAGAGCTATCAATGAATGTAGTAAAGTTGCAAGATATAAAATTAACACACAGAATTCCCTTGCATTCCTATACACTAACAATGAGAAAACAGAAAGAGAAATTAAGGAAACAATTCCATTCACCATCACAACAAAAAGAATAAAATACTTAGGAATAAATCTACCTAAAGAAACAAAAGACTTATATATAGAAAACTATAAAACACTGATGAAAGAAATCAAAGATGGCACAAACAGATGGAGAAATGTACTGTGTTCATGAATCAAAAGAATCAATACAGTGAAAATGAGTATACTACCCAAAGATTCATTGCAATCCCTATCAAGCTACCAACTGTATTTTTCAGAGAACTAGAACAAATAATTTCACAATTTGTATGGAAATACAAAAACCCTCAAATAGCCAAAGCAATCTTGAGAAAGAAAGGAACTGGAAGAATCAACCTGCCTGACTTCAGACTATACTACAAAGCTACAGTCATCAAGACAGTGTGGTACTGGCACAAAGACAGAAATATAGATCAATGGAACAAAATAGAAAGCCCAGAGATAAATCCACACATCTGTGAACACCTTATCTTTGACAAAGGAGGCAGGAACATGCAATGCAGAAAAGACAATCTCATTAACAAGTGGTGCTGGGAAAACTGGTCCACCACTTATAAAAGAATGAAACTAGAACACTTTCTAACACCATACACAAAAATAAACTCAAAATGGATTAAAGATCTAAACGTAACACCAGAAACTATAAAACTCCTAGAGGAAAACATAGGCAAAATACTCTCTGACATAAATCATAGCAGGACCCTCTATGACTCACCTCCCAGAGTAATGGAAATAAAAGCAAAAATAAACAAATGGGACCTAATTAAAATGAAAAGCTTCTGCACAACAAAGGAAACTATAAGCAAGGCAAAAAGACAGTCTTCAGAATGGGAGAAAAGAATAGCAAATGAAGCAACTGACAAAGAATTCATCTCAAAAATATACAAGCAGCTCATGCAGCTCAAATCCCAAAAAATGAATGACCCAATCAGAAAATGGGCCAAAGAACTAAACAGACATTTCTCCAAAGAATATATACAGATGACTAAGAAACACATGAAAAGATGCTCAACATCACTCATTTTCAGAGAAATGCAAATCAAAACCACAGTGAGGTACCATCTTACACCAGTCAGAATGGCTGCTATCAAAAGTCTACAAACAATAAATTCTGGAGAAGGTGCAGAGAAAAGGGAACCCTCTTACACTAGGTAAGAATGCAAATTAGTACAGCCACTATGGAGAACAGTGTGTATATTCTTTAAAAGCTGGAAATAGAACTGCCATACGACCCAGCAATCTCACTGTTGGGCATACACACTGAGTAAACCAGAATTGAGAGAGACACATGTACTCCAGTGTTCATTGCCACATTGTTTACAATAGCCAGGACATGGAAGCAACCTAGATGTCCAGTGGCAGACGGATAGATAAGAAAGCAGTGGCACATATACACAATGGAATATTACTCAGCTATTAAAAAGAATGCATTTGAATGAGTTCTATTGAGGTGGATGAAACTGGAGCCTATTATACAGAGTAAAGTAAGTCAGAATGGAAAACACCAATATAGTATACTAATACATATATATGGAACTTAGGAAGATGGTAACGATGGCTCTCTATGCGAGATAGCACAAGAGACATAGAAGTAAAGAACAGTCTTTTGGACTGTGTGCGAGAAGGCGAGGGTGGGATGACTTTAGAGAATAGCACTGAAACATGTATATTATCATATGTGAAACAGATGACCAGTCCAGGTTCAATGCATGATACAGGGTGCTCAGGGCCAGTGAACTGAGATGACCCTGAGGAATGGGATGGGGAGGGAGTGGGAGGGGGGTTCAGGATAGGGGACATATTTACACCCATGGCTGATTCACGTCAATGTATGGCAAAAACCACTACAATATTGTAAAGTAATTAGCCTCCAGTTAAAGTAAATTAATTAATTTTAAAAAAGAACTGTTATGTAGAAGAGATGACCTATGCATATACATAGTATATAAATGTAAGTGTAGTCATATATAGGGGCTTCCCAGGTGGTCCAGTGGTAAAGAACCTGCTTGCCAATGCAAGAGATGTAGGTTCGATCCCTGTCCGGAAGATCTCCTGGAGTAGGAAGTGGCAAGCCACTCAAGTATTCTTGCCTGGATATTTCGTGAACAGAGCAGGTCTGGCAGACTACAGTCCATGAGGTTGCAAAGAGTCAGACATGACTGATCATGCACACACACACACAGGCAAACACACAGTCATATATGGAGATCCATGTATGCTTGTGTATATTACAGTGTATAATAAATGTAAATATAGTGTTAAAACTTATCTAGGACCCACCCATCTTTACAATTCAGTATTAACTTACTTTCTGGGTATTCCCAGCTGCGAGGGGGCCAGAAAAAGATATTTAGGTATAGGAAACTGATAATTCTAACCAATCACAATTCATTCAACAAGACTGGCATTTTGGTGCTTTTTAGAATAGACTGTGTCTAGAGCTTCCCTAGTGGCCCAGTAGTTCAGACTTCACCTTCCAATGCAGGGAGTATGGGTTCAGTCCCTGGTCAGGGAGCTAAGATGCCACATGCCTTGCAGCCATAAAAACAGAAGGTAAAACAGAAACATCATAATGAAATTAAATAAAAACTTTTAAAATGGTCCACTTAAAAACAAAACCTTAAAGAAAAGAAGATTGTGTCCTGAGATGCAGGAAAAAGAAGAGCCACAGCTGAGGAGCTGCCCAAAGTTAATGTTGCTTCACATTGTTTTGCCTGATTGCCTATTTTCTAATGCCTTTTTAAAACTCCCAAAAGGAAAACAAGGTTTTGGTAAAATTTTTGTCATCTGAGTCCAATGTGAAGTGCGTGAATGGCCAAAATCACGTATCTTATTTTATTGTGTGTCACTTTTTTGTGTGCTTAGACGATACTGTGACTTTTGCACACTGAAGGTTTGAGACAAGTCTGTGTCAAGCAAGTCTATCTGTGCCCTTTTCCAACAGCATTTGCTCACTTCGTGTTTCTGTGTCACATTTTAGTAATTCTCACAATATTTAAAACTTTTACAATATGTTTGTTAGAGTAAGTTGATGGCTCAGATGGTGGTTAACATTTTTTTTAGCAATAAAGTCTTTTAAATTAAGATAAGTATTTATTTTAGACATAATCCTGTTGCACACTGAATTGACCACAATGTAAGTTTTATTTGCACTAAAAAAACAAAAAAAAAAAAAACAAAAAAAAGTTCATTGGACTCACCTTATTAGTAGTAGTAGTAGTTGCTTAGTCATGTCTGATTCCTTGTGACCCAAAGATGATAGCCCTCTAGGCTCCTCAATCCATGGAATTCTCCAGGCAAGAATACTAGAGTGGGTAGTCATTTCCTTCTCCAGGGGATCTTCCTAACCCAGGGATGGGACCTGAGTCTTTTGCATTGCAGGCAGATTCTTCACTGTCTGAGTCAGTTGCGATATTTTCTTTATTTCAGTGGTCCAAAACTGAACCCACAATGGCATCAATAATATCTCTAATTGGCTATTAAATGAAGTTAATAAATTGATGAAGGTTGATGTCAGGATTCTTTTCAAAACCTCTGAATCACCTCTACGAAAAGTTGCAAGATGCCTTATCAGGAAGCTTTCCCACATAGTCTGCACACAGCTGTCAGTCTTTCCCTGGGGCCATTCCCTCTTCTGGAATGCTTTTGCTCTCCAGGGTCTCAATACTACCCAATCTCTTCAGTAAGAGATTTATACCTCCCACATCGCTGTTTGTTGAGCCTGCTCTGGCTAACCCAAACAGAATACATGTCCTTTCTTTCTGGACTACTCTATTGCTTATCCTTCCTGTGCTTTGCTCTGTCGACATGTTTATCCTCTGCTGAACTCTGAGCTGTTTCAGTGAAAAGTTAGGTGTATCACTAACAGCTTACTGAGTGCCTGTCAAAGAGTCAGTGTTGCATAATGATATTTTAATTATAACTACTTTAATTTTTTGAAGAGTGGTTGCTTTACAATATTAGTTTCAAGTGTACAAAGTAATGGTTCGATATGTTTATAGATTTTACTCCATTTAAAGTTGCTATAAAATATTGGCTATCTTTCCTATACTATACATTACATCCTTGTGTCTCATTAGTTTTATATCTAGTAGTTTGTACCTTTTAATATCCTTTTCTTATGTTATACCTCCTCCAACCCTTCTTTCCACTGGTACCACTAGTTTATTCTCTATATCTGAGCATCTATTTATGTTTAGTATATTTACTCATTTTAGTTTGTCATATACCACATATAAATGAACACATACAGTATTTATTTTTCCCTGTCCAATTTGGTTCACTGAGTATAATACTCTCCAAGTCCATCCATGTTGTTGAAAATGGCAAAATTTTATTCTTTTCATGGCTAAGTAATATTTTATCGTATGTGTATATACACATGTGAAAATGGATGTGTTAGTCGTTCAGTAGTGTCTGACTCTTTGTGACCCCCTGGACGGTAGCCACTAGGCTCCTCTGTCTATAGAATTCTCTAGGCAAGAATACTTGAGTGGATTGACATTCACTTCATCAATGGATCTTCCTGACCCAGGAATTGAACCCAGGTCCCCTGAATTGCAGGCAAATTCTTTACCGTCTGAGCCACCATGTAATACACTATATATAATGTACATATATATGCCAAAGAATGCACAGACTACTGCACAGTTACACTCATCTCACACGCTAGAAAACTAATGCTCAAAATTCTCCAAGACAGGCTACAACAGTACATGAACCATGAACTTCCAGATGTTCAAGCTGGTTTTAGAAAAGGCAGAGGAACAAGATATCAAATTGCCAACATCTGTTGGATCATTGAAAAAGGAAGAGAGTTCCAGAAAAGCATCTACTTCCTCTTTACTGACCATGTCAAAGCCTTTGACTGTGTGGACCACCACAAACTCCAGAAAGTTCTTAAAGAGATTGGAATACCAGATCACCTGACTTGCCTCTTGAGAAATCTGTATGCAGGTCAGGAAGCAACAACTGGAACTGGACATGGAACAGACTGGTTCCAAAGAGGGAAAGAGGAGTTCATCAAGGCTATATATTGTTACCCTGCTTATTTAACTTATGTGCAGAGTACATCATGAGAAACGCTGGGCTGGAATCACAAACTGGAATCAAGATTGCTGGGAGAAATAACAATAACCTAAGATATGCAGATGACACCACCCTTATGGCAGAAAGTGAAGAAGAACTAAAGGGCCTCTTGATGAAAGTGAAAGAGGGGAGTGAAAAAGTTGGCTTAAAACTCAACATTCAGAAAACTAAGATCATGGCATCTGGTCCCATCACTTCATGGAAAATAGATGGGAAAGCAATGGAAACAGTGACAGACTTTATCTTTTTGGGCTCCCAAATCACTGCAGATGGTGACTGCAGCCATGAAATTAAAAGACATTTGCTCCTTGCAAGAAAAGATATGACCAATCTAGACAGCATATTAAAAAGTAGAGACATTACTATGCCAACAAAGGTCCATCTAGTCAAGGCAATGGTTTTTCCAGTAGTCATGTATGGATGTGATAGTTGTACTATAAAGAAACCTGAGCACTGAAGAATTGATTCTTTTGAACTGTGGTGTTGAAGAAGACTCTTGAGAGTCCCTTGGACTGCAAGGAGATCCAGCCAGTCCATCCTAAAGGAGATCAGTCCTGGGTGTTCACTGGAAGGACTGATGTTGAAACTGAAACTCCAATACTTTGGCCACCTGATGGGAAGAACTGACTCATTTTAAAAGACCCTGATTCCGGGAAAGACTGAAGGCAGGAGGAGAAGAGGATGACAGAGGATGAGATGGTTGAATGGCATCACAGACTCAGTGGACATGAATTAGAGTAAATTCCGGGTGTTTGTGATGGACAGGGAGGCCTGGCGTGCTGTAGTCTCTGGGGTTGCAAAGAGTTAGACACAACTGAGTGACTGAACTGCACTGCACTGATACACAGGCACACATATATCTTACAGAAGAGGATTGTGACACACAATTGATCATCTCAGGGGTTTTCTCTATATACACACAAAATCTAGTCTACACTTATTTTTGTTACAGTTCAACAGTTTCTCTTTAGAAAAATAGTTTTAGTTTTATTTTATACACACACAAACACACACACACACACACACACACATATATATATTTCTCACATCCCCTTTATCCATTTACCTGTTGATGGACACTTAGGTGATTTCCATTTTTTGATTATTATAAATAAAGCTACCAAGAATATTGATGTGCCTGTATATTTTTTTGAATTAATGTTTTTTTGTTTCTTTAGATATGTACCCAGGAGTGGAATTGCTGGATCATATTATATTTTTAAATTTTGGAGGAACCTCCGTACTGTTTTCCATAATGTCCATACCAATTTACATTTCTACCAACAGTATACAGGGTTTACTTTTCTCAACATTCTCACCAACAGGTATTATTTTGTCTTTTTAGTGAAAGCCATCTGGCATCTGCGAGGTGCCGTTTCATCATGCTTTGATTTTCATTTTCTTGATGATTTGTGATATTGACCATATTTTCATGTGCATGTTGACCATCTGTATGTCTTTGGAAAAAAGTCTAGTCAAGTCTTCTGCTCATTTTTTTTTAGGTTATTGTTTTTATTGTTTGATATCCAGTTGTATGAGCTCTTTATGTGTTTTGAATATTAATCCCTTCTCAGACATATCATTTGCAAATATCTTCTCCCATTCAGTAGGCTGTCTTTCTATTTTGTTGATGGTTTCTTCCCTGTGGAAAAGCTTTTAACTTTAATTATATCCCATTTGTTTATTTAATTATTTTTGTGTCCTTTGCCTGAGGAGACAAATCCAAAAAAGCATTAACAAGACTGATGTCAAAGAGGGTACTGCCTATGTTTTCTTTTAGGAGCTCTAAAGGTTTTGATCTTACATTTAGGTCTGTAATCCATTTTGGGTATGTGGTATGAGAAAATGTGCTAATCTCATTCTTTTGCACATAGATATCTTGTTTTTCTAGACACTTATTGAAGAACCTGTCTTCCCCATTGTATACTTTTGCCTCCTTTGTTATAGATTGATTGACCTATGTGTGTAGGTTTTTCTAGGCTTTTCTATTCTGTTCCACTAAATTATGTATCTGTTTTTGCACCAGTACTGTGCTGCTTTGATTAATGTAGTTGTGTAGTATAGTCTGAAGTCAGGAAGTGTGACACCTCCAACTTTGTTCTTTTTCTCCAGATCGCTTTGACTATTTGGAGCCTGTTGTGGTTCCATACAAACTTTAGGACTGTTTGTTCTAGTTCTATTTAAGAAAAAAAAAAAGTCTGGATATTTTGATAGGAATTACATTGCCTCTGTAGATTGCTTTGAGCAGTATGGACATTTAACAATACTAATTCTTCTAATCCTTGAACATGAGCTATCTTTCCATTTATTTGTTTTATCTTCAACCTCCCTAATGAATGTCTTAGAATTTTCAAGTCTTTTACCTCCTTGATTAAGTTTATTGCTAAGTATTCTTTTTGCAGTTTGATATGATTGTAAATGTGATTGTTTTCTTGCTTTCTCTCTCTGCTAGTTCATTATTAGTGTATAGAAAAACAAAATACTTCTATATGTTAATCTTTTGTTCTTTAACTTTACTGAATCCTTTTACTAATAGGGGAGACTGTAAGGTTTTCTATATGCAATATTATGTCATCTGCAAATAGTAACAGTTTCACTTCTTCCTTTCTAATTTGGATGCCTTTCTTTTTCTTCTGTGATTGCTAGGACTTCAAACACTCTGTTAAATATAAATGATGAGAGTGGAAATCCTTCCTAATTTATGAGGAAAAGCTTCCAGGTTTTTACCATTGATAATGGTATTTTAAAATGATATACTCAGTTTGCTATGTAGTTCCTGTTTAAAACTCTAAAAGATACATGTGAGCACTGGGAAAGAAAGGGTCAAAAGATTTAGCTTCCCTCAAAAAGACACAAGAATAGCACACGATTCATTGCCTTTTTCAAGTTTTTGTGATAATTGAAATATATTTCAATTTTTCCCCAACTTTCAGACCTGGTCATCATCAACTGTATGTTTTTCAGAAACTATGTTAAAATTTGCGCTGCTAAAATTGCCACCTTTAGCTTGAGTCAAATTTTATGAAAAGCTTAATTGTCTTTGTTTTGACCCTTCCATGCTTATTTAAGTTTATGAAGAGATTTTTATTCTTGCATATTATCAAAGTCCAAGCAACAATTTTTCTAAAGATGAATGCCTCAGGGTCAGTTGTTACAGCAATTATCAATTACATTTGGCTTCATTTAATTGTTTGCAAAATTAGCTTTTGAAAGTACCATTTAATTTTCTTTCCAGTCTCACTTCTCAAGAAGGTAATTAATGGACTAACTCTAATTAAACATGAATGATAAGGCACAGGGAACTTTTAAATTAAATCATCATTGAACTCCTTCTGTGCTATCTATCAACTGGTACTCGAGTACTGGGAGCATTGAATTCACTAGAGAACTCAGTGCTCTCCCCCACACCACCCCATCCCATTTGATCACTGCCTGTAGTTATATGTCTAATTTATTAATGTAATCAGAATGTCCCATCTGAGTTCATTTCTTAAGTCTATAAGCTATCAGAAATGTATTTAAAAATACTCTAGTAGGAGCTGCAAAAAATAATGTCAACATTGATCTGTCTAATCCCTGTGAAATAAATAACTGATGCTTAGGCCCTGGTAAGAAAAATATGTCCTGCTGCAAAAAATATGTGAGCATGCATTTTATATTCTAAGTGGGAGCTATACCTGAAGCCTGCACCTCCTACCTCATGTTGAGGTATATGACTGAGAAGTACAAAAAGGAACTTCTCGTCAGAAAACTTTGGGGCAATCCACTAAAAATATCTCTGAATCTCATTTTTGGAAGGTTACAGAAATATAAAACATGTTTCCTTGACTGTGGTAATGTTTTCACAGGTATATGCAAATCTTCAAACTCGTATACGTTTAAATATGGACAGTTTCCTGTATGTCAGTTTATACCTTGATAAAGCTGTTTAAAAAATATAATTAGTCTTCAAGTGGCTATTCATTTGCTGCCCTTTTGAATACATTACCGCAAGTTTGGCACCTGAGGACAAAACTCTTATATTAACTCACAGTTCTGTCGGGCAGACGCCTGGGTTGAGGTGGCTGGGTTCCCTGCTCAGGTGCTCATAAGGCTGGAATCTGTGTGCTCTCATTCAGATTCCAAGGCTCTGCGTTCACAGGGTTGGGTCAGATTTCACTTCCTTGCAGTTATAGAAGGAGCATTTCTGTTTCCTCGATGGCTTTCAGCTGGAGGCCACTGACCATGTTCCCCTGTCATGTGACCCTCTCAGTCTTTAAAACATTCGATGGAAAATCTTTTGACTCTGCTTGGGATGCCACAACGAAGGCACCGCAGACTAGGCCACTTAAACAACAGAAATTCATTTTCTCACAGTTCTGGAGGCTGTAAGTCCAAGATCAAGGTGCTTTCTGGGTTGGTTTCTGGGGAGAGCTTCTCTTTCTGATTTGCAGATGTCTGCCCTCTTGTTGCGGCCTCCATGTGTGTGCAGAAAAGGGGATGGGCTCTGGTGTCTCTGTGTCTTACAAAGATACTAGTTATATCACCTTAAGCCCCCTCTATGACCTCACCTAACGCTCACTGCCTTCTTACAGGCCTTGTCTCTAAATACAGCCACACTGGTAGTAAAGGTCTCACCATATACATTTTGGTGGGAAACAATTCAGTCTGTGATGCTTCCTCGTATAAAATTCTCTCGTGCTTTGAAACTCTCTCACCAGGGAAAGTCTTACACCTTTTAAGGGCTCATGTGGTCATATCAGAGCCGCGGAGAATCTCTCTCAAAGTCAACTGATTTGGGACCTTATTTACTTCTGGAATACTCCTTCAGAGCACTGCCTAGATTTTAGTTTTAAACAGAATAATGCAAAGTTCATGGGGCATATCAAAAATTGTAGAAGACAGGAAGAATAAAAGAAAAGCAGTCCTCAGCAAAGGCTGCAAAAGAAATTTATAATTATTGATAAACTGGATGCTACAAGGCATGACACTCTTGGAACAAGTCCAGAGGGATCAGTTCATGGTCTTGAAAACAAGATATGATCCTGGGGTTGGAAAACTGACCCCAGACTGTTTCTCAATGGTGTCTCAGAGTCACATGTTTTACGTATCTGGAGGAAAATCTGTAGATAAGAATATCAGTCTTAGTTACTGATTTGTAATTGATCAGTTTTTCCTAATTACTCAATGGTTAATGGTCATTTTGTTCCTTGGCCCCGAAGGCCACATGAGTTGTAGTTTAACTCCCTGCATATTCTTTCATTCATGGCTGAAAGTATAATAAAGCTGGCCTGGACTCAGTTCGGTACCTTCACCTTGGGGCAGTGTTGGTCCCTTGAGCCTCGCTTTTCTCTCAGTTCTTGTCTCTCCTTTCTCTTTTCTCACTGTATCGTGCTTTTAGAAACCCTGCTTGTCAAGCTGGTCTTGACAGAAAATGTGTGTCGTATTGGGGGCGAGAATCTTGGGGTCCATCTTAGAATGGGCCAACCCTACCTGAGCCAAAGGATATGATGAATATTGCCATATAGCACTGATGTGGTATTTTATTTATTTTTTAAGTTTATTTCTTTTTAGTTGCACTGGGTCTTTTGTTGTGGACAGGCTTTCTCTAGTTGGGGTTCTCTCGAGCTGGGGTTACACTTTGCTGGCGGTGCTCGGACTTCCCATTGTGGTGGCTTCTCTTGTTGCCGGGCGTGGGCTCTAGGCTCACAGGCTTTAGGAGTTGTAGCATGTGGGTTCCGCAGTTGTGGCTGGCAGGCTCTCAAGTGCATACGCAGTAGTTGTTGCACATGGGTTTAATTGCCCCATGGCATGAGGAATGATCCTGGACCAGGAATCGACTCTGTGTATCCTGAAATGGCAGGCACATCTTAACCACTGGACCACCGTGGAAGTCCTGACCTGATGCATTAATTTTTAGGAGGCAAGAATTACCTTTTTGTTCTGCTGAGCAGTTTTCTTTCGCATTTTGTCTAAACTTGTCCATTTTGCTATGCACTGACAACAGTGGTAATTTCCTCAAAGTTTAAGAAAGGATAATGGCACAAAGGTGGAAAAAGCATAGCTTAACTCTCCTCTTCTAAAAAGCCTCACGATGGAGAGCATTCCCAGGGCGCTTTAGATAGCCTCCTGACTTATAATCTGCCCCCGTGGCTCCTTTAGATGGTGGTAGCTCATGTCCACGAGGCTATGTTTCAACACCAGATAACAGGCATTTGGAGAGATTTTAGTATTTTTCAGTTTTGCCCTTGTCATTTAACAGGCTCCTTCAAAAGGATGGTGCACAGCATGGTGATACAGAGTCCTGTGCTCTGAATGTCTGATCTCCTGCTTTCATACTGCATGACTACCATCTAACTTCTGAGGATTCATAATGCTTATTTTCCCATGCTAATTTATCAGCACCACCTCTGCTTTTCTTTTCAGTGCTACTGCTCTCCTGTGGTGCTCACCAATGCACCGTCAACAGCCTTTCTTGAATTTACACAGTGCTACCAGGCATCCTCACTGCCCAAAGCAAAAGAAGAAGGAATTCATTTCCATCTTCATTCTTTGTCAGCTTGTAGCAATTCTGGGTAAACAACAACAAACCTCTTAAGCTCTTCAAACAAAATGGATGTGAATCATCCATTGTTTTACGTTGTCCACTTGTATATTTACATAATTGCTTCAAGGAAAATAGGGTGTTTGCATACTATTTCAATGGTCCTTGAGTACTTGCCCATGTTTACAATCAATGCAGAGAAGTATTCATGGTCCTTAACTGGCTCTATTCTTTGAGATAATGGCAGTTGATTACCCTAGTGGACAGCTGTCATTTCCATCTTAATCTTGCTTTATGGTCCTGGTTTCCTCCACCAGTGTAGCAGGTGATGATAATAGTGGTGTCTGCTAACTTCTGAGGGCATTTCCTTGGCTAATGGATGCTGTTGCCATTTCAGTAGGAAACTATTGTGATGAATTCATGAAGTCAGCAAAGAATAATTAGTTCTTTAGAGTCACCAGGGATACTCCATATTGGCTTTCCCTAGGTTAGTATATCATGGAACCTAAGAGGTAAGAGATAAGGGTTCCCTTCTCCTATTGTCAGATTTTCTAATTCTGCAACTGTGTATTTAGAATGCAATTCAACATTTAAGCTCTTTTTCATTGTCAAACATTGAGTGAGCTGCTATGTGAAATAAGATATGATCCCTGGGTTTTAATAGTTCATGTTTAAGTCTAATTGTAGGATGGAAGAAGAAAGAAAAAAAGGGCAGATAACAGCTAACTTTGCTTGGATACCAAGCAAATTTTATGTACTATAAAAATGCAGAAATTCTCTATTTTATATCAGAGCAATTACTTGCACCATAAGTCTAGAACTTTCATGGGAATTAGTAGGTAAAATGTCAGCAGCACCAAAGCATAATCTGGCAGGTTAAAATTATTTTGCTTTCCTCTTTATATTCTCGGCATATGTAAACTCTTTAACACCTACCCTCCCCTAATTTTTTAAAATTATTTATTTGGCTGCATTTGGGTCTTAGTTGCAGCACACGGAATCTTTATTGGGTCCTGTGGAATCTTTGTTGTGGCTCATGGACTCTCTAGTTGTGGGGCACAGGCTCTCGAGTTGTGGGGCATGGGCTCCAGAGCAAGCAGATTCAGCAGTTAGGGCACACAGGCTTAGTTGCTCCGCAGCATGTTAGATCTATTTCCTGGACCAAGGAGCAAACCCTCATCACCTGCACTGCAAGGTTCCTTAACCACTGGACCACCAGGGAAGTCCCCCATCCCCCTAATTTGTTTCCCTAGATGCTGTCCTATCCCAAATCCCTGACCCATTATACCTGAACAGAGATTGTTGTAGAGAAAGACTCAGACAAAAACATTCCTGCGTAAGTACTTATAGGGGATTTCATTTCATCTGTCTCCAAGTCCAGACTGGCCCTAAAATAGGCATCAATCTTCCCAGCGGCTCAACAGTAAAGACTTCCTGCAATGCAGGAGACCCAGGTTGGATCCTTGGGTCCGGAAGACCCCCCATGGGAAGGAAATGGCAACCCACTCCAGTATTCTTATCTGGGAAATCCCATAGATAGAGGAGCCTCATGGGCTACAGACTATAGGGTCGCAAAGAGTCAGACACAACTGAGCGCCTCAGAGTACTCTAGAACTTGATATTGCGGGGCACTTCTTGGTGCTGTGGTTAGCCATGTGCAGCTGCCAGAGTCCTGGGAGGACAGCTCATGTAGATGGGCTGAGACTGAACTTCATTTCCCAGCATCCTCCAGACGTGCTCACATAACTGATGCCCCTCAGAATTGAATACCCTGTTTGCCATCTCCTCACCCTGGTGTCCTTGAGAACCAGCTCGACCTTCTTTTCTCAGATGTGACTTCTTTAAGTGACATTAAGTTCATTGGGTGAATGTTCATGGGCTAGATGGAAAAGGTCACATTCTAGACCTCAAATATCTTAGGAAAAGAAAGTATTGCCTTTTCTTCAAACTAGTATTTTATTTCCAAAGACTGTTTGGGCGCTAGATGTCCTTGCATGTCTATAGTAGTTTAACATAACTGGAGGTACATAGGTGGGTAAATTATCATTCACTGTTTGGGAACATTGGTTCATAGCCCTTATTAGAACTATTAATTTTAGCTCTTCACTTAGGAGCTTGATGAAGTTAAGTTGGTTCTGAAGCTAAGGAATGCATGTACCTAAGTGTAAAATTGACCCTTGAGCAACACAGGGGGCTAAAGTATCAATTCTCCACACGGTCAAAAATCTGCTTGTTACTTAATAATCAGTCCTTTGTATCTCCGGTTCCCTCTGTGGATTAAGCCAAGTGGGGGTAGTTTACTACTGTTGTACATACTACTGAAAGAACTTCACATATAGGTGGACCCACGCAGTTTAAACAACCATGTTGTTCAAAGGTCAACTGTATATGTGTATGCGTTTCATACAGTCTTTACCTAACCCACCTCACTTTCTGTTGGGTATCGTTATTCTTAGAGGCTTAGCAGGTTCTGTTATATTTGGGGTGTTAAATGGGACGGAATCATGATTATGACTTTCTGCTTTACTTTACATTAATTATGAACATAGAGATATTGACTTCTTCTGTAACTTTTATAATTTTGTGAATGACTGTATTCATTTACCTTTTTCGGAGAAATTGAGTATCTTGCAAAACCTCTGTTCTTCACTATCATGTCTAAATAATGTTACTTGCTCCTTCAAAGACCTGAGGAATAAGATAGCTTGGGTCTCCTGGAAATATCCAACCCTGATAAGATCTTGCTAGCTTTTATTTTTTCCTGAACTATGTATTGGGCCCAATAGCTCAGCTTCCCTGGTGGCTCAGATAGTAAAGCGTCTGCCTGCAGTGCAGGAGACCCAGGTTTGATTCCTGGGTTGGGAAGATCCCCTGGAGAAGGATATGGAAACCCACTCCAGTACTCTTCCCTGAAGAATTCCGTGGACTTAGGGGCCTGGTAGGTTACAGTCCATGGACTCACAAAGAGTCGGACACAACTGAGCGACTTTACTTCACTTTAATAGCTCAGCTGTAAAGAGTCCACCTGCAATGCAGGAGACACGGGGAGACGCATGAGATACAGGTTCGATCCCCAAGTTGGGAAGATCCCCTGGAGGAGGAAATGGCAATCCACTCCAGTATTGCTGGCTGAAAAATCCCATGGATGGAGGAGCCTGGTGGGCAACAATCCAAAGCATCTCAAAGAGTCAGACATGACTGAGAATGCATGAGCTATGCATTAATTGATTCTAACATTAAAGTACCAATATTTCCACTTCAGGATGGTTCGATCACAT
Organism: Antilocapra americana; assembly: GCA_007570785.1. Taxonomy (NCBI): domain Eukaryota; kingdom Metazoa; phylum Chordata; class Mammalia; order Artiodactyla; family Antilocapridae; genus Antilocapra; species Antilocapra americana. The sequence goes on along the minus strand of ML660787.1, from coordinate 9,611,749 downwards.
GCACAAAATAAATATTAATCTGATTATGCTTAGAATAATTTTTCCTAACTTTTAGGCTCTAATGTAATTAGCAAATTTCATTAGTCAAATATTTATGCACTTCAATAAATGTGCCAGACTCTGCTCTAAGCATTAGAGATACTATGTAAGTAGCACACACACACAAACACACACACTCACTCACTGTCGCGCTGCCTGTATTGGGTTTTTATTGTTACACTAACAAGTTACCACAAACTTTGTGGCTTAAAATACATTTATTATCTCACAGTGTGTTTGAGCAAGGATATGGAGTGGCTCAGTTGGTTCTTAGAATTTTTCAAGGTCAACTTAAGATGTCAGCTAGAGTACTTTCCTATCTGGAGGCTCTGTGGGAGAATCTTCTTCCCAAGCTCATTCAGATTGTTGACCGAACTTGGTTCTGTGCAGATCTCATCTTCTGGGAACTGCCGGCATTCCTTGGTTCATGGTCTTCCTCAAAGCCAAAAAAGGCAGAGAATCAGATTTTTAACTTTACCTCCTACCTTGTTCTACTGTCTCTCTGACTCTTTACCCTTTTTGGTGGCGCCAGTGGTAAAGAACCCACCTGCCAATGCAGGTAAACTTTAAGAGACACGGGTTCAATCTGATCCCTGGGTAGGGAAGATCCCCTAGAGGAGGGCATGGAAGGCCCCTCCAGTATTCTCTGCTGCAGAACCACATGGACAGAGAAGCCTGGCAGGCTACGGTCCATAGGGTTGCAGAGTTGGACACAACTGAAGCGACTTAGCCATCATCACATGATTTTAACACATCTGGATCCAGGATAGTCTTCTTAAAGGCAGCTGATTAGTGTCCTTAATCTCATCTACAAAGTCCCTTACGACAATATCTAGCTTACCATTTAATTAAATCATCAGGGTATCAGAATCTTGGAAGGACATCAGACTTCTGGCTACCACCTACCTTTTCACTATGACATTTCTGAAGTTTTGTTTTGAGACAGTAGTTTGTTCCATAGCCTACAAAAGTGCAGGTAACAATGAGAAGTGAGAAGCAGTCTGTTTTCATTGCCATTTTTCAATCATCAGCAAGTATCTTAGAGGTACACTTGTGTTTCCTTGTAACAAGTATACCAATAATGGAGTTGTCAAAGCAAACTTGTCTTTTATTCTGTTTTTTTCTCAATAATAATAGTGAAAAGCACATAACAGTGAGTCAGTTTTCAAAAAAATTAAAAGATAATGAACAAATAGTGGAAATCCAATTTGCTGTAAAGTGATATCTGACTCAGACTGAGTCTTATTGTTCCAAAAGTTTTCCAAGCGAAATTTTATTTGAATTGAATTGAAGAATATTTGGGGAATGCAAGAAAAGTATTCTGAATCAATGGAGAAGATATCTGACTTAATCTCTCAGATATTCCTCTACTTCTTTAGAGTCAGAGATTAGGAGGGTCATTACCCCAGTTCTGCCAAAAATGATCTCAAACTGTTCAAAATATTGTGTGTCTGGTCATATGAGTCATCTTGACATCCTTGGTAAGTCAGATTCTGACTTATCTTTTCTGTAAACATATATTTGAGGATACATAGAGGTGATGGAAGGGCCAGTGGTGATAATCAATGAGAGTGAAAGGGAAGGAAAATATTCATGCTGTTTGTGTGTGTATGTATTAGAATCTATATGTAATGAAATATTAGGATATTAGAAATAGAAAATATTTTGGATAAACCACATAATTATAATGCATAAGTTATTTAAGTTGTATAGGTATTTATTTATAGTGGTTCAAATCAATATGTGCTTGATTCTTTTTAATATTTTTATATTAGTTTCACATAAAATAATCTTCTGTATTTTATAATTTATAAAGTGATATCAGCTCTTGTGTCAAGGAAAACATGGATGCTAAATGCAGTTTCCTTTAAAGTATGTTCCTAGCTCTGTGACTATACTTTCTCCTTTTAAAGCAATAATATTCAAGATTAAAAACAATTTTATGTGTCCACAAAATTTGTTACTGTTGTTTAAGATTTCTAGTAATGATGTCAGTATTGTGAAACAACCATTCAAAAGGGCCAGTTTGTAGAAATAACATAAATAATTGAAATTTAGCCTGTTCTTTTTGTAAATTGTGTAGAAAATAACCTGTGAGAGACAGGTGTGTGTGTGTGTGTGTGTGTGTGTGTGTGTGTGTGTCAAGGTGAACCTAATACTTGAAATCAAATTACATACATATTCAACATTTAAGATAAATTATCAAGTATCCAAAATGTGCTCAGTGTATAGGTGTAGGGGAAATCATTTTGAAAGGGAGACATAATCCTGACCTTTGAGAATTAAATTTTAACTGGGCAAAAACTGGTTTAAAAAATCAAAAAACCTGGGGAAGGGTATGTATGTGAAAGCTTATATAATGAGCATTATAACTTAATGAAAAATAGCTTCACAATATTCTTCTCCTTCATTTTTATTATTTAGTTGCCTTTTGTTTTCCCTTAAATGTAAGAAGAGAGTCTAAAATTCTTTGCAGGCGCTTGTTTATAGGGAGGATACACACACACATATGCACACACACACATGAAATAAATCCATTTATAGATGACCTTCAATTATTTTAACCGAGGCAATTATTTCAATTTTGTTTTGAACAAATGTGCAATAGTCATGAAACCCAGCAATGGTCTGTGCCCATTACTGAAAGTTTCATTTGGTACTGGGAGATAATAATGAGAATCTGACTGAATGAGAATATAAAAGCCACTATTTCATTACGGTCCATCTGCAAGTCTTTCCAGTTCTGTGCCTTCTATGCTTATCTAGCCTCTATGATGAATAGAACTTCTAACAAAAATAATGTGAATTAGTACAGAAGCTTAGATTGAATTAGCATCATAAGATTTTCCACTGATGAGCTTTCTAAGGAAAAAAAGAGAATGTGACACAAACAGCTTTAAGAATACCATTTTCAGTTCCAATACTGAAATTCTGAGGATAGATTCACATTATTTTCTCAAGCTTTAATGTCAAGAAGGGAAAATAACTCATACTTGGAGATGGATTGGGAGAATTCGAAGGACCCAAAATAAATACATATCCTTCCATTGTATCTATGTAGAATTGCAGATTACAGAATTGAAATGCAAGATTAGCAAAGACCAATTGTCTACTGAAATTCTTTATTCCCTTATTAGAAAAGACAGTGTATAGTTCCAAGGCTCCTTTGCTGTTAGGTGTGGCCATGTCTAAGTTCTCATCAGTGAGGGTGAATGCTAGTAATCTGAATCTCTCTCCTGCCTGGACCATAAAACACTGTGATGGACTCTCCCTCATACTTTTCCTCCTCTGCCAACTGGATCCAGAGGGAGATAGGGCCAAGGAGATGGCACAGCCAGAGATGGAATAAAGTTGGATCCCTGAATTATTCTAGGGAGAAAGGTCCCCCTACTGAAGAAAATATACACAAAATTGTTACATGAGCAAAATAATGATTTTAATTGTTTTTAAACCACTCAAGTTTTCAAGTCTATTTACTGTCAATGACATATTACCAAATAGACTACCATCACTCAATCCAGAAAAATGTCTCTTTTTCAAGGTTAATATTTATTTCTCTTATATCGTGAGACTGAGTCTTCACAAGATCCCAAGATCAGTAATCAAAAAGCAGCTCTGAATGGTGAGAAAATTTTTATTTAGTTAAGCCTAGACTTGCCTATTGTAATAGTCACATTGGTTCCAAGTTAAACAATCAATACAAATTGCTGTGATTAATTCAAACTGATTCTTTTCCTTATCTATCTAGCCCTGATTTCAGGCAGAACAGTATTTAACACTTTACCCATCAATTAATATACTTTGAGCAGATTTTCTACTAAGTGCTAGAAGCACAGGGTGACAAAGGCAAGCATGCCCTTATGATAAGGTTTGCATACCTGTAGAAGAAAGATATTAAAAAAAAATAATTCCTATTTGTTCTATAGGAATCCTACACAAAGAATTGTTAGGTTTCTAAAACTACCTGCTCTCACCACAATAAAATCATAGATTACACAGACTAGAGAGTAATACATATTATCTAATCAACTACTGCAATTCATAAGTGAGGGATCTGTGTAGGGCACCTCACACGTGCTCATGACAAGATGGCGCTTGGCGGAAATCAAGAGGGCGGGACTGAGGCTATTTACAAAAAAATGCGATTGACCATGGCTAACTTCCTCTTAGCAATGCCGGACGTGACCAGTATACACTGGTGTGCCACCACCTGGATACGTGACCTTTACAGTGATTGGCCAAACTCCCGGAATGCCCCGTTTGAAACCCCCGCAATGTTTGCCATCCTGCGCTGTTTGCCTATATAAGCTCGCCCTCCAGCTCAATAAAACGGAACTGCTTTGACAGAACCCCCCCGCCGCGTCTGAGTGTCGCTCTCTGGGTGAGGGAGGCTGTGGGGTGGGCGGTCCGCTCACCCCCTCCTCAGGGCTGATCTTCCCGAGGCTCCCATCCTCAGAAGACAACTTCGGAGGGTCCTTCTGTCCGAGACCGAGGGTTCGCCCAGCTTTCTGACTCCCGCCCTGGAGCGCTACAGGGCAGGTTAGAGAGTCAGAAAAGGAAAATAGAGAGACCCCACAGATCTGCAGCCTAATAGAGGTACTGGTTACCCTATCTTTTACTGAAAACTATATTTATACAATGAAAGCACACTGCCAAAGTTACATCAATAAGAAAACTTGGATATGCTTAATTGAAGCATGTATTTTATTTGAACTCTATTTTATTAACATTGAGAATTTCTCTGTTCCTTAATAATACCTAGATTTTATCAATAACTTAGTTATAACATATCTATTGAAATATCAAATATGTGGGATTTGACTGATAGTTGTTAGAATTGATTGGATAGTCCCTTGTTAACCAACTGGCTTTATCATCAGGCTGATATAGATCTGGCATTATTTGGTCTTGTTATTTTAGCCAATATAGATAACTTCTCTATGACTAGTTTTATTTTATTAATAATCCATGCAGATATAAATTGCATCCATTAGAAATGGTTCAGATGAAAATAGAGCACTTTAGAAATCAGCTCAAAGAAGAGGAGGCCTATTTATTTAGCTCACATACAGGAAGGTCGAGGTAACTGACTGCTGGCATCACGTCTGCATCACCAGCAGTGATGTCATAGCCAGCATGTCCCTGATTACCTTCCTACCCCCATGCTCTAATACTTTGGCCACCCGACGCAAAGAGTTGACTCATTAGGAAAGACTCTGATGCTGGGAAAGATTGAAGGCAGGAGAAGGGGGAAGCAGAGGATGAGATGCTTAGATGGCATTTCTGACTCAGTGGACATGAGTTTGAGCCAGCTGAGAGATGATGAAGAACAAGGAAGCCTGGAGCGCAGCAGTCCATGGGGTTGCAAATAGTCTGACATGACTGAGTGACTGAACAACCCCTGATAACCATTGTGTCACTTGATGTTATTTCTGCCTTCCATAGAAAGATGAGGGGAGAGTGAATGGCTTTGGCTTATTTATTTATATATTTTTAAGAGATGCTATTTTCAGAGAATTCCACATACCATAATTTAGCCTGGTTTTTCACTTGACTCCAAATAGTCGTATTATATAAGGATAATGTAAGCTTTATATACTGTTATCCCAGATGAAATCTCAGTTCTATAAATCACGTCAGCATTGAGGGAATGAATATTGGAAAGGCAGGTGGCAGTGTCTGATAGAGCAGGGTGCCTGCTGTACAGACCAATGAGAATTTTCTGAGATGACAGGATCAAAGCCCTTAGCAGAGGGCCCTGAACAGAGTAATCTATCAGTACAACAAGCTATGAACTATTGTGATCTATCCAGTATCACTGAGCTTATCAAAATGCTGTGTGTTTGAGTATTATGTGTTAATATAAAATATTGATACAAACTACAAGCTTCTAAGTCCACATGATAGGATTATACTTCTCTGTCCTCTTGCAATATGATCGATGAAATATGAGCAGAAGTAACTTGTGTTACGTCTAGATTGAAGCTTTATTTATTTATTTTTTTAATTGGAGTATAATTGTTTTACAATGCTGTATTAGTTTCTGCTGTACAACAGAGTGAATCAGCTACACATATGCGTATATTTCTTCCCTCCTGAACCTCCCTCCCGCCCCACTAGGTCATCACAGAGCACAGAACTAAGTTCCCTGTGCTATTCAGCAGCTTCCCACTAGCTGTCTAGTCTACACTTGGGGGTATATATATGTCAATGTTACTTTAAAGTCAATATGCAACTTGCCAGGTTTCCATTTCCTTCCTTGGCAGACTGGCAGTGTTCCAGGTGGCTATGTGAACCTGGGTCCTGGGGCGTTATGTTGGAGCAGAACGGGCAGTTGGCCAGCCATACCTGAAGCTTGACTGGGGAATCAAGTGTGTAGTTTTAAGCCACAAATATTTTCGAGGCGTTAATTGGCCATAGCATAGCTCAGAATGTCCTGATTGACACATATTTCATTAAATTCTTCTGCTAAATAGGCTTTGCTGTTTTTGTCAACTGCAAGTGGGTTTACAGAGTCAGAGGTTAATGATCTGCCATGAATCACACAACTAGCAAGAAATGGAATCCAGGTTTGTACTCTAGTTTTCATGTTTGCATAGGTCATTCTGGTGAGCACTGTTGGCTGGCTTCAGGACAGTAATTGAAATGGAAGAGATGGCCTTAGTATATGCATTCTTACTTTGTAGCCTTTTATCAGGATTTTTATCAGTCGTGGACTCAATGTTTCATTTTGTCACTGACAATTTTATGATGACAAGGACCTTTTCTATTGAACATTAAGATAAAAATAATGAGAAAGAAGTCAGCTTAAGATTTATGATTATTTTACAATAATTTTCTTTAACCTTTTCCTATATTTTCTTACCTAAAAATTAAGAGCTTTAGTTCTTAATAGGCTTTCACAAAGTACTTTGAGAATATCATATTAATGAGTTATGTCAAATAAAACATTTTCTTAAGTTTGTACCTATTATTCTAATTTTTAAGTTTCATCCAAACATTAAATATTATGTCCAAATAAATTATAGAACTAAAAAAAAATCCCATTACATCTAAATACTCAAGTGTTACACCTATAATCATCTTCCTTGATGGTTCAATGGTAAAGAATCTACCTGCCACTGCAGGAGATATGGGTTCAATCCCTGGGTGGGAAAGATGCCCTGGAGAAGGGACTGGAAACCCACTCCAGTATTCTTGCCTGGGAAATCCCATGGACAGAGGAGCCTGGTGAGTTCCAGTTCATGGAGTCACAAGAGTCAGACACAACTAAGTGACTAAACCACCACTACTTCTATAATCATAAAGGCCAGGGAGAACACAGCAAAAGCAGGATCTAGTTTCTATGCAAATAGACTATATGTTTACCTTTTCAGATGAATAGGAACATTTACTGGGTTTGAATACCTTGCTATTTTTTGAGTTCATGAGTGAATACCAAACTTTAAGGGGTTGAATGTTTACTGTATTCTCAATCAAGCTACCTTTTGTCATAGCTGATTCAGAACATATTTTCTAGTTTCAATCAAAGTTTATAGAACATATCTGATGATATGTCCTTAAAGAAAGAGGCAAATTTTTACACTTTTTATTGCAATGTTATCTCTCCTTGAACAACATTCTCCATGAAAAGAGAAAAATGAATTACTCATTTAACAAACACGTCAAGAGCCTTCTGTGTGCCAAAGATTTTCCTAGATACTGAATGTGTAAAAAAAACGTATGAACTGGCTTGTGCCCTGAAGTGTAGCAGTGGGGAATAATAGGCCAAATTATAGTTATCACAGTTATAGTGTGTTAAGGGCACCATGGAAGTACACACTTAGGGGAAACAGAAATACTCACCTAGGCTTTACTGAGTCATGGGAAGCTCTATGCAAAAGAAAGCATGAACCACCCTTTTTAGGAATTATGTCGATTGCCAATGGACATGAAAAGGAAGGCCATTTTAGGAAGAGGTACGTGTCATGGATTAAGGATTGGTGGTATATTAGAATGCCACGTTCAAGGAAATCTAAGAAGTTAGTTGTAGATGGCTCTTAGAATTCATTTAGAGGACTTATTGTAACTGAAAAGACTTAAGAGAGTGACTGGCAAATATAAGGTACTCAGATCATGAAGGCGTATTCTGTTAAATGAGAATGGGGGCAATTCTTCCTACATGCAGTGAAATGCTTTTACATTTTGTTCCTATGAAAAGATTTATCTTTCAGAAACTTTACCTGAGCATCAGTATGAAAGTTGGATTTGTAGAGCATAAGGACCGGATTCTGTGGGACCATTTGAATACTGTTCCAAAACTTCAGAAGAGATATAATGAGGGTAGAACATAGAATATAGAGAAGAAATGTGAATTGGAGACATAGATAAGAAATATAATGGAAATAAATTCATAATTTTTTCATGGAGAATGAAGGCAAGGTTAAGGAGGAATCACAGCTTTCTGATTTAGGTGATAAGGTAAATGCTCAGCCATCTACCAGCATAGGAAACACAGAACGAGTCACATATTGGGTCAAAGAAGAATGAGTTAAATTTGACATATATTGCAATTGACATTCCTACAGGAAATAGTGTGAAGTTAACACAGGTTTGGTTATAATATAGGTCAGATTATAATAGTCTGGAGCATACATAGGAGACACATTGTTTTAAAGGTGGCAGAAAAATCACTGCACAACGAGAAGGGAAAATATGGGGAAAACGTATTTCAAGCAGTGTAAAGAGAGAGATGATATAGAAGAGTGAGGAGGATTATACATATAGGGAAAGAATTAAGGCAAGTTAATGTTAAGTCATTGGAAAGCTATGTAGTTTCAACAGTGTTATTTTACATTTTATTTTTAATAGAAAGGACTTAAGCTTGCATATATGTGAAGAAAAGAAACCAGGAAAGTATTTGGACCATGTTAGTATTGTTGGTACAGCAAGAAACATGCTGACTTAGGAGGGGATAGGATCTAACACTTAGATAAAAGAATGTGAAGATAGAGAAAGAGGTAGAATGTGGATAGAAACAGGGGATGGTGGTGACAGACATTTAAGAATGAAAGCTTTATTGCCTTCAGTGATTTTATCTATAAAAGCAAAAAAAGTAGTCACAGACTAATATTAACTCCAATTGTATTCAAACCCAAATTTAAATCTGAAAATTATACAAATTCTAGAAGAACGTTGGAGAAAATCTTTTTGACCTGATGTTAAGCAAAGATTTCACAGATGTAACACCAAATGCATGATCCGTAAAAGAATAAATTGATAAACTGACATTTACGAAATCACAATTTTCTGCTTCATGAACGACACTAAGAAGAAAATGAAAAGATAAGACACAGACCAGGAGGTCACATTTGCAAATCACCAATTTGATTTTTTTTAAAAAAGATTGATACTCAGAATATAAAAATAGCTCTCAAAATACAGTAAAAAGAAAACAAGCAGCCCAATACAAAGTGCAAAAAAAAAAAATGAGCAGACACTTCACCTAATAAGATATACTTTTGGCAAATAAGCACATGAGAATATGCTCAATGCTGCTGTCTTAATGTAATGTAAATTAAAATACACTGTGACATGCCACTATATATATATAGTGCCACTATACACTGTGACATGCCACTATATATATATCTATTATGAAGACTACATGTTTTCAAGATTGACAATACCAATTTTTGAATATGAAGCAACAGGAACTCTCAAAGACTTGTGGTGGGAATTTAAAATAAAATAGTCTTAGAAAACAGTTTAGCAGTTTCTTAAAAAGCTAAACATACACAGATCATATGACCCAGCCTTTCTAGTCCTAGATATTCACACAAGATTAAAATTAAAAAAAAAATCTCCATGAAAAGACTTGTAAATAAATGTCCACATAAGCTTTATTTGTAGTAGTCCCACCAGAAGACAACACAAATGTCTAGCATTAGGTGAATGGATGAATAAACTGTGGTATACACAGACAATGGAATATTGCTCAGGAACGAAGAAGAATGCATTGATGCAGCACAACATGGATGCATCGCGAAGAAGTAATGTTGAGTGAAAAAAGCCAGACCAAAGAGAGTACATTTCGGCAGAACTCTAGCAAATTGAACCTGGGGCTTCCCTGGTTGGTCAGTGGCAAAGAACCCACCTGCCAAAGCAGGAGACACACGTTTGATCCCTGGGTTGGGAAGATGCCCCAGAGAAGGAAATGGCAACCCACTCCAGTATTCTTGCTTGGGAAATCCCATGGATAGAAGAGCGTCGGGAGCTGCGGTCTGTCATAGAGTCACAGACGGTCAGACATGACTTAGCGACCAAGCGGACACACACTTGCAGAAAATTCAACCTTTCTGCAGTGATAGAAAGGCAGTTGTTGCCTTGTTTGCTGGGGCTGTCCTAACAAAATACCACAGGCTGGGTGTTTTAAACAATACAAATTTATTTTCTCACCATTCTGAGGACTAGAAGTCTGAGGTCAGGTTTCCGCAAGGTTCATTTCGTTCTGAGGCGTTTGTCTTTCATTTGCAGGGCCTGCTTCTCCTTGTGTCATCACGTGGTCTTTCCTCTGTGCACATGGGGCCTTCCTGTCTCCTTGTGTGTCTGAATTTCCCCTTACTGTAAGAACACCGGGCAAGTTGCATTAGGGTCCACCTTAATGACCTTGACTTAACCATCTCTTTAAAGACCTTATCTCCAAGTGGAGTTATATTTTGTGATACTGCGAGTTAGAGCTTCAACATACGGATTTGAGGAGTGGGCTTCCCTGGTGATTCAGACAGTGAAGAATCTGCTGGCAATGCAAGAGATTCAGGTTTGATCTTTGGGTCAGAAAGATCTCCTGGAGAAGGGAATGGCAACCCACTTGCCTAGAAAATCCCATGGACAGAGGAGCCTGATGGGTTATAGTCCGTGGAGTCTCAAAAAGTTGGAAGTGGGCTGCAATTCATCCTGTAACATCTGGGATAGAAAGCAGAGAGCAAGACTGAAGGACAGGACAGGAGGAAATTTTGGGGGACAACAGATATGTTCATTGTCTTGGTTATAATGATGGATTCATGGTAGTGCATATATATATATATATATATATATATATATATGTTAAAAATGATGCACTGTGCATTTTAAATATATGCAGCTTATTGTGTCGACTGTACCTTAATAAAGCTGTCAAAATTTGTTAGAAGAGATGTGACTTAGGCAATGTAAAATGTGTTACAGCACAAGAGTAAATTCTATCTGTACTATTTTAACATGCTGCTGCTTCTGTTAAGTCACTTCAATCAAGTTCGACTCTGTGCGACGCCATAGACGGCAGCCCACCAGGCTCCCCCGTCCCTGGTATTCTCCAGGCAAGAACACTGGAGTGGGCTGCCATTTCCTTCTCCAATTCGTGAAAGTGAAAAGTGAAAGTGAAGTCGCTCAGTCATGTCTGACTCCTAGCGACCCCATGGACTGCAGCCTACCAGGCTCCTCCGTCCATGGGATTTTCCAAGCAAGAGTACTGGAATGGGTTGCCATTGCCTTCTCCAACCATTTTAGCATAGTGGAATATATTCCATGCTGGATGCCAAATATCAGCTATTTTGGGAGTGACTTTTGTGGGCAAACCTTTGTCTGTTGAAGAAATACAAATCCTTTTCTCAAATCAGAGATCTTGTGATCTGATTGTGGAGACATTCCATGATGTATAAAAAGATGACATGAGCAGTATTACCATAACTCTGTTCAAAATATTTACTGGGTGCCCAATCAATGTAAGCAATTGCTGGAGCTTGAGATATATTAGAAAGAAAGGGCTCTGACATTCAGGGATCCTTCCGTATAAACATGATTCCCTGTTACAAGTTCCATGTAGGTGAATTCATTTAAGTTTAGATGAAATACTTTCGGAGATAAATGACTTCCTAGAGCAGCTCAGCCCAGTTTGAAGAAATATCAACTTTTAGATTTGCAGTGAAGGACAGAAAGCAAGAATCAGTGTAAAGAGCCTTAGCACAGATGATACAAACAAGGATGAATAACTGCTGAATTTACCACTGATAATTTTGCTGAGTGATATTACTGTGGTCCAAGATAGTCTCAATCCAACAGCCACACTGTTAAGAGATACCACTTTTGTAATGTGATGGGTTATTATTTGTGGGCTCAGCCTTAACAGCAAAATGGCAAAATACTAGATACTGACATTAAAGTATACTGAGGTGACTGGTAAATTTTTTTGGACAAGTTTGTTTCAAAAATTAATAAAAGAGGAGAAGCAGAGAGTGCTCATGCTAGACAACACTTTTATTAATATTTCTCAGATTATTTTATAAAGAGGGCACAGGTTTTGCTTTGCTTTATTTTCTTCATTTTAGCCTAGTCTAGATTCTTCTCCACATTAGTTGAGACTGTGCTTAGCTGACACTAGATGGTATTGTGGCTCCTTCAATTCAAATGGCTTCTTGAGTGAGAGGCACTTTCTGTCCTTCTGTGATTGGTGTTCTGTGTATATATTTAATGTGAGATCAGTGCCTCCTAGAAAAAATAATTGCTCTTTGTTTACAAAATATAGTTTAAGAAAATACAGGACCAATCGCTTTTCTATTTTTAAACATAAACAAAATGGGTTTGTGACTCTCACAGTGCATATTCTCAAATAACTACATTTGTATTTTGTTAATAAAATACTATTGAGAGTATATAAAGAAGGAACCTGGTAGGGCAAAGGAGAAAAGGCACTATGCTGCCTATTGTTGTTATGTTTAAATGCTACTGAAGCAGGTTAATCTGTCTCTGAGACAATACCATGGAAAGATTTATTATCCATTTCTTTTTTTTTTTTAATTGTAGTGAGGTCTTCAAATTAGAATTTTTTTCCTTAAGATGATCAACCATTATTTAAATATAGTGCCAACGTTTGAATACATGACTGACCAAATAATTTTATTACTGACCTAGATAACAGCAATGACATTTGCAATAACAATATATCCAGAAATTAGTAACACCAAAAACGATAGTATTTAGTCTGGATACTTGGTTTACTTGTTTGTTCTCTTTATCAAGAAAACTCTTTTTCTTTTCTGCTTCAAAAAATATCTGCCCATGTTTCAAAGTCCTGTTAATGTCGCTTTCTTAGTGAACCCATTTGAGTCTCCCAGTCTGAGTTAATCTCTCATGATCTCATCATGCAAAATTTACTTCCTGCAGAACTTAAGAGCAGCCTGTTTAGTCACAATTATCTTGGGAGATATGCATCTTCTCTGTAAAGATGAACATTTTGGAGCTAGGGAAATATCTTGCTCCCTGTTTTATTCATTGTCCTTATTTATTCAGTCACTCAGTTGTGTCTGACTCTTTGAGACCTCATGGACTATAGCCCTCCAGGCTCCTCTGCCCATGGAATTTTCCAGGCAAGAATACAGGAGCAGGTTGCCATTTCCTAATCCAGGGATCTTCCTGACCCAGAGATGCAATGCAAGTCTCTTATATCTCCTGCACTGGAAGGTGAGTTCTTTACCATTAGCACCACCTGGGAAGCCCATTCATTTTCCTAAGGCAGAATGAAGAGAAAGCCTTTAATAAATGTTCATAAATTGATCCTTTTACCTAAAACAAAGGCACATAAAGACAGAGATCTTGAATTAAACTCATATTTACTATTCTATCAATAGATTTTGAGAGTATAAAAATTACATCCACTCCATATATGTTGGTCTTTTTTTTATGATGAAGAATGTGTGGTTTATTAGAGAAGAATAGTTTATAACCAAACTCTTCAATATATTTAGATTATAGGTTCCCAGAGGACAGGACTATTTTGGCGCTATTTAAGAATCCTATATATTTCCACACAAATGTTTTATTCTTGTCTGAGAAAGCCTTTTGCAAAGGCAATTAAATGTGGCCATTTTCCAAGTGTAGCAAAAACAACATATAGGAGATCCAGTTAGGGAACTAATTAACCTTCAGGTTTAAATTAATTCAGTTAACAAAAGTCTAAAAGGGAAAGAGAAAGCAGTTTTGCTATTTAAAAAAATGAATAATATAGACAATTGGACAATTGCCTTTCTTGATTATGTGTTTCAGAGAAATGAGGTTGAGGAGAATGAGACCAATCCCATGGCCAGCTGCTGTGATAATTAACCAAAAGCACTGAAAGGAGAGGAAAACTTGAAATCTTGAGTGAACATCCCAGAAATGCCTAATATTAGTATAAATGGAGCAGGAGTCAGCAAATGTTGCCAGAGAGGACCAAAAGTAAATATTTTTAGATTTGCTGGCCACATGGTTTCAGTTACATTATTCAAATATGTCACTATCCTAAAATATACATCAATAGTAAATAAATGGGGTGGCCAAATTTGGCCTTTGGTCAAATTTTGCCATGCCCTGGTTAATGTATAAGTAAACATTTATAATATTTTTAGCAGATCTGTATAAAAGAATAGATTTAAACAAGTTGATAGATACTAAGTTTTAGTTAGAAATTGACCATATATGATTTAAGCAATTGTATATTGCATTTATTTAAACTCTTACTGAAACTTCATGAAGCTTTTTAAAACTTTCCAGAATAAAACAATCTCCCCTCATTTTCCCCAGTCATCTCATGCATCCTATTCAACAGTGTAGTTGGTGTCCCTTCATGCAGGTACTTTTCCTTCACTAAAATGTGAACTCCTTGAAATCAAGGATTATGTATTATTCACATTTGTTTCAAAACTTAAAAGTATAAAGGCCATATTTTAATATCAAAATGTCCTATGGAATCTCATATACATGAAATTGCATTTTAGTATCCATTGAAGAGTACCTAATAATAAAAAGCTATGAACTTAGGAATAGTTAAAACAAATTCTATTTAATTAGTTGTAATATCTAGGTATATTTTTAAAAGGCATAAATTATCTAGGAAGCATTATGTATTTAGTTCATAAATAGTACTTGGTGCAATTATGGGTTACATGAAGTTTTCAAAGCTTCAAAATTCTTCAGGAATAAACCAGGCCTACTTTTAAGCATTAATTTTGAATAGAGTAACTTCTTCAGTGATGGTGTGAATGTATTTCTGTAACACAATATGTTATAATACATATTTATATTAAGTACGATTTTATGAATACTTAAATACTACTGAGTGAAAGGGTTAGTTGCTCAGTCATGTCTAACTGTTTGTGACCCCATGGACTGAAGCTCGTCAGGCTTCTCTGTCCATGGATTCTCCAGGCAAGAATCCCCAAGTGAGTTGCCATTTTCTTCCCCAGGACATCTTCCTGACCCAAGGACTGAACCCAGGTCTTCTGTATTGTCAGCAGATTCTTTATTGTCAGAACCAAGAGGGCAGACCTCCAATCAAAATAAATAATTTAAAAGGAGGTAATATACAGATTATATTTAATAAATATAATAACAATAGATGTATTTAATAATTATATTTAAACAAATTATATTGCAATTAAATTTGCCCATCACTGACTTGATGGACATGAGTTTGAGTAAGCTCCAGGAGTTGGTGATGGACAGGGAAGCCTAGTGTGCTGTGGCCCATGGGGTCACAAGGAGTCAGACATGACTGAGCAACTGAATATATACATAGAAATGTGCTTTCATAGTAACAAAAAATTGGAAATATTAGAAATATCTAGCTAAAGCCACTATGCATGAATATAGATCATTAAAGTAAGAGCCAAGGATATGGGCAAAAACTTGATTTAAAAAAACAAAAAAAGGTGTTAAAATGTCACAGATTGTGGCTGAGAAGCCAAGAAGGATGTAGAAGGAATTCAGAATTCAATCCATCAGCAAAGAAATGAGTTGAACTCAGTGTGGATGGAGCTGTAAATAAAGTCCAAGTAAATCATGTACCCAATTTGGACTATGAGAAATTGGATACTTGGGGTTTCCTGAGATGTAGGAGATACAAAATCAATTCAGTATGTCTACCTGAGGGCTAGGTAGGGACTGAAAACTGTTGCTTAGATGTTAAAATAATTTTAGACCATCTGAGAGAGTAATTGTGTTAAGCATATGAAAGAAAGTAAAAATGTTAGCCACTCAGTCATGTCCAACTCTTTGCGACCCTATGGACTGTATAGCCCACCAGGCTCCTCTGTGGAATTCTCCAGGCAAGAATACTAGAGTAGCCATCCTTTTCTCCAGGGGATCTTCATGACCTAGGTATCAGACTCAGGTCTCCCTCATTGCAGGCAGATTCTTTACCATTTGAGACATCAGGGGAGCCCTTTTAAGTGTATAAGGGGTGAAGATTTGAGTATAGAGCTGGAAAGATATATAAAGTAAATATTCAGTTCAATTCAGTCACTCAGTTGTGTCCAACTCTTTGCAACCCCATGGACTGCTGCACACCAGGCTTCCCTGTCCATCACCAACTCCCGAAGCTTACGCCAACTCATGTCCATTGAGTCAGTGATGCCATCCAACCATCTTATCCTATGACATTCCCTTCTCCTCCTACCTTCAGTCTTTCCCAGCACTAGGTCTTTTCCAGTGAGTCAGTTCTTCACATCAGGAGGCCAAAGTATTGGAGTTTCAGCTTCAGCATCAATCCCTCCAATGAATATTCAGAACTGATTTCCTTTAGGATTGACTGGTTGAATCTCCTTGCAGTCCAAGGGACTCTCAAGAGTCTTCTCCAACACCACAGTTCAGAAGCATCAGTTCTTGAATTCCAAAGCACAGATATGAATAATTGCTAATTGGGACATGGAGGGATTGCAAAGAGAAGGAAGAAGCAGTCATAAAACCACCTGAGGCCAGTTTCTAGGGACCAGAGAAGGTCATCAAGATTAGGAGACCATCTGAGGCCAGACCTTGTACACACCCTAATCTTATCAGCAACCCCATCCATGAACTGCTATAAAGTGAAAGTGAAAGTGAAGTTGCTCAGTCAGTCAGACTCTTTGGGACCCTGTGGACCACAGCCTACCTGGCTCCTCCATCCATGGGATTCTCCAGGCAAGATTACTGGAGTGGGTTGCCATTTCCTTCTCCAACTGCCATAAAATTCCTCACCACATCCTCCTGCATTGGGACACACAGGTTTTGAGGGCAGGAGCCTGCTGTGTCACCTTTTGCCTGGCAAAGCAAAAAAGCTATTCTTTTCTACTTCACCTAAAACTCTGTCTCCAAGATTCAATTTGACACCAGTGCACAGAGGCTAAGTTTGCAGCATCAATAGCTGTTTGAGAGATATCAAAGTCAAAAGAGATATGAGTTCTGTCTTCATTAAACTTATAATTTAGTGAAGCAAGGTAGACATGCATGCATTTAATAATGTAGGACCAAATACTGTTAATTTTGCAGTGAGTAAGCCGTGGTTCTAGAAAAACATCACAGAGTGATGGATTCCATCTTTAGAGAACAAGTTACTTTTTGGAAAAAGGTTTCTTGGAGCTAAGCTATTTGCAGTTGTTTGAGTTTTACTTGGCAGAGAAAGTCAGAATGTTTTAGCTACATTTTTTTTCATCTGGATAATTTAGATAGCAGTATTTGTCATTTTTACCAAATGCAAACAAGCTAGTAGTTCACAGGATTACTCAAAGTCAGATTCTAATTAAGTTACTAAATCACCTTGGTAATAGAAAGAGGGGAAATAACCTATTGATGTAGCCAGAGATGTAAGTACTGTTCTGCTGTATTACACAAGGAAAGTTTAATGATGATCTTATGTCAACCCATCAACTCAAGCATGGTGTCTATTTTGCTAAAATAATAAATTATTTTTGTTGTTTAGTTGCTAAGTTGTGTCCGACTCTCTTTGACTGCATGGACTGTAGCCTGCAAGTTTCCTCTATCCATGTGATTTCCCAGAAAAGTACAGGAGTGGTTTGCCATTTCCTACTCCAGGGGATGTCCCCAACACAGGGACTGAACTCTGGTCTCACACATTTCAGGCAAATTCTTTATAGAGTCTGAACCACCTGAGTAAAAACTGTTAAAATTGATTTAAATTGTAGGATACTCAGCTAAAATCAGAGAAAGGCTTGGTAAAATGGGGAACCCTCCTCCCCCACACACACTAAAATTGGGGACAAAAACCTTTCTTGTGGTTTCATCTAGGGACCATGCCTACTCTGTAACCATCTGGCCTGTTCTAGTAGATAAGAGAGGTTGCCTCATACTTTCAGATCAGAGAAATTAACCAAGGCTACAGATCTGATTCTCATGAAGAGTCTCTTGAGGCTAGGGTCTACCATGACCACTGAGAAATCCCAGGATGTTTTACTTCTCCACACACAATTAAACAAAGGATTTTTTTCTTTAAAAGAATTAATGCTTATAAATGTGATTGTTCATGTATAAGTTTATAATCAGCACAGTATGGGAGCTTATAAATTAAAGATTTTATCTACATAAAACAGATTCATCAGAGTAAAGTTTTAAACCTTAAAGGCCAATACTGGATTATTAACTCTACAAATAAACACTATAAGAATTCCAAAGGACAAAAGAAGTATATAATTTTAGTAGTTTTATTGAGTGTTGCTAACAACAATATTAAAGAAAAATGATTGGTATCATAAAAACAATCGTCTTCCAAACCCATCATTGAATGTTCTACCTTGTGCTTTAGAAACTCTGCAAATCACCTTTCTCCTTTGCTTGCTAGCCTCCTGTTGGGATCTGCCCACATAGGGCACTAGAAAGAGACCAAAAGACTATAGGGGGAAGAATGGACTTGCACCCACTTGCCTGTTATTACTGTCAGCATCACCCCAGAAGTGTCCCTTTAGTCTAACAGCTGCAGTCAGCTCCTATAGCAGCAGATGGCTCCAATTTCCAGTATTCTTTTAGACTCCCCCAGAGAACCTCATGATACCTTTTCAAATATATGATTACTGGCCAGATAGCACCCAGCCTTACAGGTCTGAGAGCCAAGTTCTGGCCTTCTGAGGCAAGATTCAAGCTCCTTTCTCAGAAGTCTGTACCCTAGCTTTGTTCTTTTAGCCTAAGAAGTGGTAAGTTTTCTTGCTGTTACCTCTGTAACCCATTTTTTCCCAGTTGAATATACAGCATATGTTTAAGCAGCTTCCTGTATTAATTTTTTTCTTTAAAATAACTGGTATAGTTTCCCTTTTCTGCTGTAACAATGATCTGTAGACAGTTAAAAATCAGAGGGACCACCTAGAGGAATTAATGTGAACTTCAAAGTCTGCAAGATGAAGATTCAAGACCTGTAACCAAGACAGATGGAGAAGGAAATGGCAACCTACTCCAGTACTCTTGCATGGAAAATTCCGTGGATGGGGGAGCCTGATGGGCGACAGTCCATGGGTTTGCCAAGAGTCGGACACGACTGAGCGACTTCACTTTCTTTCTTTCTATAGTTCCTTTTGGAGGAGGAAATGACAACCCACTCCAGTGTTCTTGCCTGGAGAATCCCATGGATGGAGGGGGCCGGTGGGCTACGGTCTATGAGGTTGCAAAGAGTCGGACACAACTAAGCAACTAACACACACAACCCAGACAGATCCATAATAGAATCAAGAGTTTATTTCTTAACCCTGAGCCTCGAAACATATGGATTTTAGTGTTAAGTAACCCAGTATCTGATGATGACTAGGATCAAATGGCTTAAATAATTTAGGACTCCTCTACTTGATGTGAAATATTTGGACAAGAAGATTTATTCATATTTAGCTGAAAAATTCCATTACACTTACTGAAAAAATTTTAAGGCTATGCTAAAATATAGTCACATATGAAAACATTTCCAATCAAATGAGGTTTAACTTCAGGAGCATCAACATCGAATCTAGTACACACACACACACACACACACACACACAGACTCATACTTTATGAGACTGAAAAGCACTCAGGAGTTAACAGAGCTCGAACAATTAGAGTTAACCATATTCTTAACTCATCATAAAACAATTTATATGAAACTATTTTCTCTTTCCAACTGGAATTCCAAGTGAAAAATGAAAGTACATTATACATACTTCATACATATGTGATGCAGTTTTAAAGAAGTCTTTGCTGTTTGAAATTTTCACTTCTTATAAAAGACTCTTCTCATGTATTTCCCTTAAAATATATTAAAATTAAGATAAAGGAGGTTCCTTCTCATCTTTATTTAATCTGTTTGGGAATTTATGTTTTTATATGTTATAGTGTGCCAATTTGATGAATTGTCTTGCTCAATTATTGTATTCCCTAAATGCTGATTCAGGCCAATTTTATATACAATTTGTCTTTCATAAAAGGTAACAGCAGGTAAAATAAAATATATAGAAGTACCAAAACCACCTTCAACATTAAGTCATATACAGTGTTGTATACTGCATTCTGACAGCAGATTAATTTTTCTCTTTCCATAATCTTTATTTCCAAGGTATCTATTTTTAATGAATATTTCAAGACTAATAAATACCATGATAATTTAAAGTCAGCAATTGCTTAAGACTTTCATTTTGGCCATGTCTCAACAGGCCCTACATCAGTTTTCTATAAAAATGGAGAATCTAAAGCATGTTCAAATCTTGCCTGACATAAAAGGAGTCTCTCCATCCTGCTTAAAGTTTCTTTTGTTCACCTTTCCATTGGAGAATAGCCTAGTTTTTCTTGAAAGAAGCATTCATGCACTTGCCTGGGATTTTTAAGTTTTTCATGATTATTTTGTTGTTGTTGTTCAATATTGGACACTTACATAATGTGGCTACCCTGATAATCAGACTCTCCAAGCCTCAGCTTTTTGTGTAGCTGATATTTGTTGTGGTTATTAATAATGCTGCTTGCTTGTTTATTAACTTTCCTAAACCAATTCCATTAAGTCTCTATTCTTGGTAATGTGTGGCCAATGAAGTCCTCACTTGGTTGGCTTAGTAGTCAACTAATGACTGGACAGAGATTTCATTAAATGCCTTGCTTCTGTTGGCCGCTTACCCTTGCTAAGGGTCTGTGTGTGTATCTTGGGAAAAACCTTTAATGCTCTCACAGGCAATTCATTTCTCTGCCTCACCTTCATTTCTACTTCTACTAACGGAGAGTTCATTCATGTTTTCCAGAACTTTTTCTAATAATTGTCTTTAATTCCACTTTTTCTCATTTTACTTGAGACAAAATATTCATATAATCGAGATTATTTAACAGGTCTCACTGTTGCTATGAATAAACATGTGCTCAATTTGGAGAGTGTTCAAATGAAGCTGATCTTTGGGGGAAAACAGAAATGACTTACTAGGGAAAATATCCATGTAGCAGAAGTATGTAGTTTTAAGAATTATTATTTTTTTTTTGCTACTGTAATGGGATTGGGTAAATGACATTATTGATCTTGTCTCTTTCTTACATTTGTCAGAGAACTCTGGGAACTCAATAAACACTTGTTGACTGATGACTTGGAAGTCCTTACTCTGTCTCAGGGGAGCCAAACAACCACTGACCATCATCTTTATTCATAGGACTATTCAGTGTCTTTTTTTTGTGTTCTGTTTATTGATCGATTTTGGAGGCAAATATATTAGTATATACACACATATTTAGCTATAATTTCTCATATTTATATGTATGGGGATCGACTGTAATGTGTGTTTCTGTTTGTATACATGTAATCTTGTGAGTGAGATGGAAAAGAGAGAAAGGGGATGTCATGATTTATTCTTCATGACATTATATGTGAATCTGCTTTTAAAAAACAATGTTGCCTATACAGCTCTCATCAGTATTGAGTATCTGAGGAAGTAGATGCTCTTTTAAACGCAGAAAGAATTGTTCATTCATTCTAGGTTGTTAATTCCTTCAATATAAAATGAATTATATTTGATATATTTATATATATAGATATTTGGGATGAATCACCTATAGATAATCTGTAAATCTCCACAAGACAAGCCCAATACCAAGACAGCATTACTGACAATTAGTTCAATTCAGTTGCTCAGTTGTGTCCAACTCTTTGCAACCCCATGGACTGCAGCATACCAGGCTTCCCTATCCACCACCAACTCTTGGAGCTTACTCAAACTCAGGTCCATCAAGTTGGTGATGCCATTCAACCATCTCATCCTCTGCTGTCTCCTTCTCCTCCTGCCTTCAATCTTTCCCAGCATCAGGATCTTTCCTAATGAGTCATTTTTTTTGCATCAGGTGTCCAAAGTATTGAAGTTTCAGCTTCAGCATCAGTTCTCTCAATGAATATTCAGGACTGGTAACCTTTAGGATTGACTGATTGGATCTCCTTGAAGTCTAAGGGACTCTCAAGTCTTCTCCAGCACCGCAGTTCAAAAGCATCAATTCTTTGACTTTCAGCCTTTCTTATAGTCCAAATCTCACATCAATACATGACTACTGGAAAAACCATAGCTTTGACTAGAAGGACCTTTAACAATAAGCCAACATAAATACTGTTTCTGCACAGCCAAATTTAAACCCATAGCCACACCTACAAATTCACTGTTAGATATATTTGCAAGTTTTGCCCACTGTTGTTTAATTTGCAAACACACAGACTATAACCCACCAGGCTCCTTTGCTCATGGAGTTCTCCAGACAAGAATACCAGAGTGAGGCTGGAGT
Organism: Antilocapra americana; assembly: GCA_007570785.1. Classification (NCBI taxonomy): domain Eukaryota; kingdom Metazoa; phylum Chordata; class Mammalia; order Artiodactyla; family Antilocapridae; genus Antilocapra; species Antilocapra americana. Next base: position 9,589,195 of record ML660787.1, on the reverse strand, counting down.
CTGTTTCCAACCCAGAAGAAATGGGAGCAGACAGGCTTCTATGCCCAGGAGCCCCACAAGGTCCTGCCTCTCAGCTAGGATTCAAATCTATAGGCCTGTCGCAAAATCACAAATGTTAAGGACTTCTCTGGTGGTGCAATGATTAAGACTATGTGCTTCCACTGAAGTGGGTATGGTTTCCACCCCTGGTCAGGGAATTGAGATCCTGCATGCCACATAGGGTGGTCAAAAAATACAAATAAATCATGAAGTTTTATATTAACTCCTTTTCCTTTTGCATTCATTCTGTGGTAATCCCATACCTACCATCCCTTCTCCAGTCTCAAACATTACAACATCACACTCAAGCAAATGGAAGTATGCAGATGATGGAAGTATGCAGTAGATGGAAGTATGCAGAAGGGAAAAGGAGAAAATCTTATTCATGTGTGGTCACAGTTTCCCTCTGTAAATGGTACAGTGAAGAGACTGATAAATGGGCACTGTGCACTGCTCTCAGAAATAATCCCTTGCTTATGTTTCTCATGAGAATATTCTCTTCTATCTTTTCTATTAAAAAAAAATGAACTGATGATTTACCTTTTTCAGTTCAGTTCAGTTCAGTCTCTCAGTCACGTCCAACTCTTTGCAACCCTATGGACTGCAGCACGCCAGGCTTCCCTGTCCATCACCAACTCCCAGTGCTTGCCCAAACTCATGTCCATCAGTCAGTGATGCCATCCAACCATCTCATCCTCTGTTGTCCCCTTCTCCTCCTGCTTACAATCTTTCCCAGTATCAGGATCTTTTCCATTGGGTGGCCAGTGTATCGGAGCTTCAGCTTCAGCATCAATCCTTCCAATGAATATTCAGGATTGATCTCCTTTAGGATTGACTCATCTGATCACCTTGTAGTCTAAGGGACTCGCAAGAGTCTTCTCCAACACCACAGTTGAAAAGCATCAATTCTTTGACAGTCAGCTTTCTTCATGCTCCAACTCTCACATCCATACATGACTACTGGGAAAACCATAGCTTTGACTAGATGGACCTTTTTCTGCAAAGTAATGTCTCTGATTTTTATTAAGCTGTCTGGGTTGGTGATAGATTTTCTTCGAAGGAGCAAGCATCTTTTAATTTCATAGCTGCAGTCAGCATCTTCAGTGATTTTGGAGCCCCCCTCCCAAATAGTCTATCACTGTTTCCATTGGTTCCCCATCTATTTGCCATGAAGGGATGGCCATCTAAATGCCATGATCTTGGTTTCTGGAATGTTGAGTTTTCAGCCAGCTTTTTGACTCTCCTCTTTCACTTTCATCAAGCAGCTCTTTAGTTCCTCAACAGTTACCCTTCTTAGTTCAGGAATTTGTCAGCCAGCTCTTCCCCTCCAGTTATTCCTCTCATTCTTTTCTACATCCTCCTTGGTATGGGGAGGAAACTACATACTCCTTACCAGTCTGGAATTCCATTACATTTAGGAAAACCGTCTATCCTAATGCAGTCATTACAAAGGGCATGGTCGAATATTCCCTCTATTCATGGGGCCCATGCCTGTGGTTTTTTACCCTGACCTTAATTATGAGAATGTTCAAACTACCAAATATTCAAACTGCCAAAGAATGTTCAAACTACTGCACAATTGCATTCATCTCACATGCTAACAAAGTAATGCTCAAAATTCTCCTCAATAGTACGTTAACTGTGAACTTCCAGATATTCAAGCTGAATTTAGAATAAGCAGAGGAACCAGAGACCAAATTGTCAACATCCATTGGATTATTGAAAAAGCAAGCTTCTGCTGCTACTTGTGATTTATTGACTACAATAAATTGACTGTGTGGATCACAACAAAATGTGGAAAATTCTTTAAGAGATGAGAATACCAGACCATCTGAGAAATCTGTATGTAGGTCAAAAGCAACAGTTAGAACCAGACATGGAACAAGAGACTGGTACCAAATTGGGATAGGAGTACATCAAGACTGTTATATTGTCAGCCTGCTTATTTAACTTATATACAGAGTACATTATGTGAAATGCCAGGCTGGATGAAGTGCAAGCTAGAATCTAGATTGCCAAGAGAAAACATCAATAACCTCAGATACACAGATAACATCACCCTTAAGGCAGAAAGCAAAGAACTAAAGAGCCTCTTGATGAAAGTGAAAGAGGAGAGTTAAAAAACTGGTTTAAAACTCAACATTCAAAAAACCAAGATCATGGCATCTGGTCCCATCACTTCATGGCAAGTAGATGGGGAAACAATGGAAACAGTGAGAGATTTTCATTTTTTTGACTGCCAAATCACTGTAGATGGTGACTGCAGCCATTAAAATTAAAAGATGCTTGCTCCTTCGAAGAAAATCTATGACCAACCTACACAGCATAATAAAAAGCAGAGACATTACCTTGCTGATGAAGGTCCATCTAGTTAAAGCTATGGTTTTTCCAGTAGTCATGTATGGATGTGAGAGTTGGACAGTGAAGAAAGCTGACTGCTGAAGAATTGATGCTTTTGACCTGTGGTGTTGGAGAAGACTCTTGATAGTCTCTTGGACTGCAAGGAGGTCAAACCAGTTAATGCTAAAGGAAATCAGTCCTGAATATTCATTGGAAGGATTGATGCTGAAGCTGGAACTCCAATACTTTGGCCACCTGATGTGAAGAACTGACTCATTGGAAAAGGCCCTGATGCTGGGAAAGATTGAAGACAGTAGGAGAAGGGGATGACAGAGGATGAGATGGCTGGATGGCATCACCGACTTGATGGACATGAGTTTGAGCAAGCGGTATGAGTTGGTGATGGACAAGGGAAGGCTGGCGTGATGCAGTCCATGGAGTTGCAAAGAGCTGGACACAAGTGAGTGACTGAACTGAACTTTATTATGAGGAAACACATGCTGTGGACTGAATTGTGTGACCCCATTGCCCAAATGTATATGTTGAAGCCTTAACATTCAGCAGTATAGTATTTGGAGATGTCCCTTTGGGAGTTAATTCGGCTTCAATAAGGTCATGGGGGTGAGCCTCATGGTGGGATTAGTGCCCTCTAAAGAGAGACATCAGAGAGCTTGCTCTCTCTCTCTCCCCCCCCCCCCCCCCAACACACACTGAGGAAAAGTTATGTGAACGCTCTGAGAAAGAGGTGTCTGAGAGCCAGGAAGTGGATCTCCACTAGAACCTGATCATGCTGGCACCCTGAAGTCAGACTGCAGTCTTCAGAGCTGTGAGAAAGTAAGTTTCTCTTGCTTAAGCCATTCCATGGTAATTGCCACAATATGGTAATCCACACAGACACTCCAGTGCCCAATATCTTCACAGGTTATGTAGTTTTACATAATTTTCAAATTCTAGTTCTTAGTAAAGCATTTAAGTGCATACATTGACACATTTTTACCTTTAATAAATTTTAAATATGATATATTGATATCCTTATTAAATATACTTTGTCATTAAATGCATACTCGTGCTCAGTCACGTCCAACTCTCTGTGACCCTTTGGATTGTAGCCTACCAGGCTCCTCTGTCCATGGGATTTTCCAGGCAAGAATACTGGAGTGGGTTGCCTTTTCCTCCTCCAGGAGATCTTCCCCACCCAGGAACCAAACTCACATATCCTGCGTCTCGTGCATTACAGGCAGGTTCTTTACCACTGAGCCATCACAGAAGTCTCATAAAAGTAAATACTAAGATAGTGGAACTTTTGATTGTTTTATCTATTTTGCATTCACTTTCTTACAAGTCATATTTATTTATTTATTATTTTATTTTCTTATTTATTTATTTTTTCTTTACATTATTGTGTTGGTTTTGCCATACATTGAGATGAATCCACCATGGGTATACATGTGTTCCCCTTCCAGAACACTTAATATGATCTTTTAAGTAGATAAATTTTTTCTTCTAAATCTTATTTTAGTATTAAACAAATGCTCACTGCAAAAAATATTTTGATCATGCCAGGTATGATATACATGCTCAGTCATGTCCTACTCTGCAATCCTATGGACTGTTGCTAGCCATGTTTCTCTGTCCATGAAATTTTCCAGGTAGGACTCCTGGAGGGGGTTGCCATTTCCTCCTTCAGGGAATCTTTCTGACTAAAGGATCAAACCCTCATCTCTTGAGTCTCCTGCACTGGCAGGCAGGTTCTTTACCAGTGCTCCACGTGGGAAGCCACATTTCCAAGTTTACTCACTAAAATATTTAAAAATATTTATTTTATGCTAGAAACTGAAATTAACTTACTTGCTAATACCCCCACTCATATGAAAATTTTAATTTGAAAGCACAAACATGTATCTAAAATTTTAAAATTTGGGTGTCTTAATACTGCTCTCACCAAATTGTCCAGTTTATTTGCATATAGTTGCTGATAATAGTCTCTTATGATCCTTTGTATTTCTGTGTTTTCTGTTGTGATCTCTCCGTTTTCATTTCTAATTCTGTTGATTTGGTTCTTCTCCCTTTGTTTCTTGATGAGTCTGGCTAACGGTTTGTCAATTTTATTTATCTTCTCAAAGAACCAGCTTTTGGCTTGGTTGATTTTTGCTATGGTCACTTTTGATTCCTTTGCATTAATTTCTGCCCTGATCTTTAAGATTTCTTTCCTTCTACTAGACCTGGGCTTCTGCATCTCTTCCCTTTCTAGTTGCTTTAGGTGTATAGTAAGGTCATTTATTTGATTTTTCTCTTGTTTCCTGAGGTGAGCTTGTATTGCTATGAACTTTCCCCTTAGCATTGCTTTCACAGTGTCCCATAGGTTTTGAGCTGTTGTGTTTTCATTTTCATTCGTTTCCATGCATAACTGAATTTCATTTTTAATTTCTTCTGCGATTTGTTGGTTATTCAGCAGTGTGTTGTTGAGCCTCCATATGTTGGAAGTTTTGAGAGGTTTTCTCCTGTAGTTGATATCTAATCTCACTGCATTGTGGTCAGAAAAGATGCTTGGGATGATTTCAATATTTTTGAATTTATCAAGGTTAGATTTACGGCCCAGGATGTGATCTATCCTGGAGAAGGTCCCGTGTGCACTTGAGAAAAAGGTGAAATTCCTTGTTTTGGGGTGGAATGACCTATAGATATCAATTAGGTCTAGTTG